>JBBPTK010000062.1:0-36891 GCA_038094135.1 Spongiforma cf. squarepantsii | reverse complement strand
CGAACTCCTCAATCCGGCTGTCGAGGCCCACAATATCTTTGATGCAACGGACGAGGACATCTTTGTGTCTGTGATGGAGGCGAAGAGGTTGAAAGAGAGTAGTGTACTAGCTGAGAATGATGAAGACGCTGACGCATCCATGCCAGCCCCGCCAACTCGTACCCAGGCGCTGCAGGCTGCGCTAACACTACAGAAGTATGTCGCGATACTCGATGACCCGTCCGCTCGCAAGTTGGAGGTGACGTTGGCGTCATTTGGACGACTGACCAGTGCTACTGAGATGCAGAGTATGACCGACACGAAACTTACTGATTATTTTGTCCATGAATAGTTACTAGTAGTCCCTAGTACATGTATTAGAAGTTCGGGCAATTGGTGAATGGTGACAAATTTGGGCGCCCATTACCCTTCTCTCCGATAACCCATACTCCCTCATAACCCATACCTTTTGGGCTATCTCGATGGGTATGGGTTATAAGGGAGTCGACTGTACCGTACAAGTGATTCCTGGATTTGTTTAGCGACTACCAGCCCGAATTTTTGCATAAAATGACAGAGTGCGTGAGGAGAATTTACTTGTTCTGAAGGGGTGTATTGGAGGATATAGTGCTTACGAAAAGAACCTTGTACCGAATATCATTTTAACGAAGTGTGGGTTAAACTTGAGACCTTTGGACTTCTGCTACCCCATGCAGAGGTTGACAAGTGAATGAGATGACACGCTTCCTCGAGAATAAACGTGCTGCAGTCCTCATCCGATTTCGACGTATAATTATCTGTTTGAGATTTATTTCGTAAATTCTCGTTTTTACTTTGGACCAACATGCCAAAACGCACACGGGCTCATACTGAAACCGACACTGACTCTGTCAGCGAATTCCAAGACGCGTCGGATGCGTCTGATTGGGAGGCGGCGATTCAGACACGTAAAGTCACGTCAAAACGCGTGCGCAGGTCTACCAAAATCGTCGATACACAAGGAGCGGTGCCACCCAGTGCCCAAGCCATACATCCAACTTCATGGCACGTCGTTTCTGGCGTCGACGCTATTCGGGAGTCATTGTTGCATTGGTATGGGCAAATACATGAAGTCCGAGGCATGCCTTGGCGGAAACCATTTGATTCTTCGTTAGACGAGGATGGCAGAGCGCAGCGTGCGTATGAGGTTTGTTACTGGAAATCTGACATTCTTCCAAGTCCAGCAACATTGACCTGATCGTAGGTTTGGGTATCGGAAATCATGCTTCAGCAGACCCAAGTAGCAACTGTCATACCTTATTACAACAAATGGATGGCCAAGTATGTGTATGTGCCTCTCGGCCCGTCGAGCATTGTTCCAACCATCTTTTTTAGATTCCCGACTATCCAGGATCTCGCCGCATCGGACATCGATACTGTCAATAGCCTTTGGAAAGGTCTCGGCTACTACTCTCGTGCTGCCCGCCTGCTGAGTGGCGCACAGAAAGCTGTTAAGGTGTTCGATGGTCGACTTCCAGACAACGCCAAGGACATGCAAGCAGAAATACCTGGAATCGGTCGTTACAGCGCCGGTGCCATATGTTCCATTGCTTACAATCAATGTGCCCCTGTCGTAGGTCTCCCGACCGTTTGCAAACCTTTGGGTTTGACGAATCGTTTGTTTGTTCTAGTTGGATGGAAACGTCATTCGACTTCTTACACGCTTTTTGGCCCTGTACATGCCTCCAAAAGCCAAACAAGCCCAAGATATATTGTGGGCAGGCGCAGAAGCGTTTGTGGAAAATTCATCGCGTCCGGGAGATATCAATCAGGCCCTCATCGAGCTGGGAAGTACGGTATGTAAGGTCAGAGATCCTGCGTGCGGGGACTGCCCCATACAACCCTGGTGTCGTGCGTACCAAAGAACACAATCGGATTCAGTAGGAAACCCGTCTCATTTATTCACCATTCGTGTCATCTCAACCAACGAGTCTAATAGAACCAGGACAAACAGGAGGCTGACATCGAAGAACTGTGCACCCTCTGCGAACCACCCCCAGCAGACGGCCCAAATATGTGCCCAGAAGTTACCATCTACCCCATGAAAGTCCAGAAGAAGAAGGCGCGGGAGGAACTCGATTGCGTCAACGCTATCGAGTGGCGCACTGTAGATGACCGCAATCGGTTCTTTTTACTCGTTCGCCGTCCCGAAGGAGGTCAGTCGCAGATTCCACATTCCTACGCGTGCGCTTTTCCACGCGCTCACACGGATATCAGATAACAGATGACTGATCATGTTTGAATTTCCTAGGACTTCTCGCAGGATTACACGAATTCCCAACTGTGTCCAATATCTCGGGCTCAACTGCGACTGTTACCAAACTGTCGGAGACTCTCATCAGTCTTCTCAAGGATCTACTTGTCAACCCTCCTCTGTCTCTATATTCAGACTCGAAACCTCACGGTTGTCCCCAATCAGATAGTTGTGATCACAGGACTGATGGGACTGCAAATCAGCAAATGGAGATTGTGCATGTCAAACCCGCGGGCGACGTCGTACACGTTTTCTCACATATCCGGAAAACGTATCGAGTACAATGGGTGCTACTGAAAGGGGGAGGTTGTGAACCTCCAAAACTACGGCATAATGTCGGGTCGACAATGGATGGGAAGACTAAAGCGACGCGGAAGGGCCAACTTGGAAAGCGTTCAAAGGTATCTGAGAATCCCAATGCTGGGAAGGAGATTAAAACTGCCGACTTCGCACGGTGGGTTCCGTTGGATCAAGTCGAACACGCAAAGTACGTGAAAAAAAAAGGTTGTCCAGAGAAAACTGACTCTATGATAGTATTGGAACTGGCGTGATGAAAGTTTGGAAATTGGTGCAAACATTGTGGTAATTCTTACCAGGGTCGCCCAATCAGTATGGTTAACATTCGTCACATGTGGAATCTTTCTTTCCGTTCAACGAGTTTGAATACAATACATGATACAGATATGTATAGATGCTAAGAAGTGGATGGTAGTGCGGGGAACTATATTCTCTGCACCTCGACACCAAGGTCGCTCGTTTATGCAGCCGAGAATTCGAGGACACATGCTTCCGCAAGGTCCCAAATCTTCTCAAGCTTCAGACCAGCTGCGGTCCTGCGAAGCATACAACGTAAGTGCTCTAAACGATCTATTCAACTGATCGGCTTACGATAGTTGCAGGGAGTTTTGCAGAGTGCGTTCCTTGGCATTGTGCAAAATCAACATCGTCATGTCTTGTTGGTACATACGCATGTTTCCGACGCCAAAGTTGGGAAGCATGGGTTCGGGAGCCTGTCAATGCAGGGAAAAAGGAAAGCTCAGAAAATTGAGGACGAAATCAAGCTTGTAAATGCCAACCTCGATGGTCCCGACGGACGCAAGTTCAGCCTCGGTTTGTTTACGACTAAGATCACGAAGGACGTAGTCATCTGTGTCGACGCGTGAGCCTGGGGCTCCATCTGAGTATTAGTATTATAGACTCACGGATGAGGACGCGGCTGTGGGGTGCCAAGGCTTGACGAAGGTTGCGAAGGATGAGGACCGACTCGTGATCAGGCCAGTCGTGGATGATGTTGCGAAGCTACCCGTGCCCCATGGTCCATCAGCCACATCCTCACGAGATACTCGGATTCGCACTCACGTAATAGATATCTTTGCCCTTGATGGGAACTTGGGTAAAGAAGTTGAGCTCGGCGAACTCGACCCGGTTTTCCTGGACTGCCTCTGGGCAATCTCTTGCCCACACCTAGGAAAAATATTAGAATACTGTACCGGACAAGTGTAAACTAGAGTACTGACTGTTCTGGCCTGAACGAGCGCCTCGGGCAAATCGTGAATGGTGATATTGATGTTTTTGTGTGTTTTCGCTAGCGGGAGGGAGAAAGCACCGATACCTCCACCGATATCAACGAGAGTAGAATATTTCTCGAATGGGAATTCTGAGGGTGTGGTTAGGTACGAACTGCACATCACAACAACGTTACACACGAGTGAGAACTGCGAGAGAGCCCATGATGGAGCTGAGGCCTCTCATCGAGCGGTGATAACTCTGTGTGCATATTAGCCACTGAGGAAGAATCGGAAGTCTTCCAGACGTACTTCTCTCCGAGAGTCCTGAAAGAAAAAAAGACATGAGAGAGGAATGAGTGATAACAAACTATATTTCCTTACTTCTTGTCTCATCCAGTCGAAGAACGTGCCAGTGATACCCTCTTTATTGTTGGCAAACATGACAGGTGCATGACCAGGTTCCTCAGAATATGCAGTTTTGGGGTCTTTCAAGGTTTCGTAAAAGACAGCAGCACCCTTTGCAACCGCTTCGACATGAAGGCTAATCATGTGACGGACCGGATTCTCGCTGTGAAGAATTAGGGAAAGACGGTTATTTGCAAAAGTGTTTGGTTCCACTGAAAGGCTGGATAAGCGTTGAATCCGACAACCAAAAGAGAGGTAATCGACCTTCGGTATAGCAACCCTTGGTGGCCAGAAGACGCAACATGCGCGCAAGCTTATCTGCATCAATCTCGATGAGCTTGGAGAGCTCGTTGACATGAATGCCTTTGGGGTAGTTCACGAGGATATCGGTGATATTTTCTCTAAGAGCAACACGGACGCAAGCGTAATCATACACTTGAACGAGCTGGAGGTGACCAAAAAATTGGCATTGGCATAATAGAAAAAAAGGTATGCAGGCTCACATTTATAGCGGTATGTGCGGGGGGTGCAAGAGTAGTGCACAACTGGGCACATGCACCTTCCAGAGTCCGAATGGCGCTCTTGAGAGCGATGTGGTCGATAGCATTATCCAAGGGGTGAGGCTCAGTGGAATCGATTGAGGGGAGATCACCCCCAGCCTTCTCGTATTCTGCAATAGCCTCCTGAGCAGACGAGTTGACCAACTTCAAAAGGGCTTCAAGCTTGGCTTTGTTGGTCGACATGATGGAAGAACAATGTGAGTGATGATGTCGGAACTCCAGCTGACGCGTCAGGCAGCTTTATAGCACGGATGTATGAAGAGCAAACCCGATATCTTGGAATGTCTAAGCAGATAAACCCGCATGTCGCGCGCGGTCAATTTCCATCTTCCATGGACACTAAAAAAATACCCATCACGAAGCTCTAGCTCCGAATTGAGATAAAGCAACGTAGTATTTTTGTCAATTTGACCCACGGTTAACACTGCCAGAACAAAGGTTTGAGAAGAATGAGAGAAGACAAAGATAAACAGGGGCGCTGTTCCCACTTGTCAAACGCGTCAAAATGTAAATGAGAAGAACTGAGCTCACCGTGAGGACGATAAAAACGGATGGAGATAGCAGGTGTGGTACCGGAGACGCTACTATGTACCAGTGATGAATTGTCAAGAACACTGAGGCTGAGTACCTGAGGCCTCTTAACGGTTACTGAAGAATGCGCTTTCCCAAGAATATAAGTATGACCCGTGGCATAACGTAGACGACAGGAGTGCCAGGCCAGGAAAATTAGGCAGTGGTTGTACAATAATACACCTGGCTAGCGCACCGCACAATGGCAAGGAGAGTCTTGAGTTGTGTGAGTTTTTTCACAAGCTCGTTCGATGCTATTATAAATAGTCAGTTTCAACTCGGATGCTTTCGCATGGAATATCAATCTCAGGAGTCTTGAGAGCAAGACGAAGAGATTCGAATGCTCCCGTGAATCCATCGTGTCAGTGTGATGCACCCAGAATAAGTACTTTAGATTGAATTTCATCGATCAATGGGTTTAAGCGGAGCGTAGGTTACGCAGCGGCTTACTCGCCCGGATGGACTCGGAGTAGAGTTCGTCGAAAGGAGAGGGATAAAGGAGAGCGAATATGATAGTACACCGTGACCCTGAACGTGCCTGACGACGTGCTGCTCGTCCATCCGAGTCCGCAGCGCCAGATTGGATCGGACCCGGACTCATCAGAATTAATAACATCTGTGTCCTAAGGCCAAATTACAATAATTCCTTTCAAAGGGCCCGGTGAGTTACGTGCCGACCGATCGGTGTGATAGTTTGATCAGAGCAGTTTATCTCGGCCGAGCCTGTGATGACCGGTGAACCGGTGACGGCTGAGACCGGGAAATGTGTAGCCAATGAGCCATTGGCAGTGCCATTCAGCGCTGTATAATAGTATGTTACTTGAATGAGTTGTGAGTGAGTGGGCTGGCAGCCTCACCTCCATCAATTGGTACTGGCACGTCAGAGTTTAGTACCGCATTGAAGATCTTCCTTCGGTCCCTTCAACCATGTTAGACAATGCCACTACATGCACCCTAGGGCGGTGATACTATCAGAATCACTGACATCGCCGATTTGATCCGTATACTTCGGGTCGCCGTCTCGGTGTCTTACCTTTGGTTTTAGCTTACAGACCGACTCGGAGTATTCTACTTTTCTGCCACTATTTACATCTGTAGCAAGTGATTTGTGATTGACGGTAGGAGCAAGAGCAGCAGGACGTCATCAGACGTGAATGCCATGCTAGTTCCCTATGCCAACCATGCAAGTACATCAGCAAATCGTGTGATGTTTAACCATGCGAAACGAGAGACTATATTCAGTGGACAAGGCTACGACGTCAGGTGCACCGTGCACAAGATGATACATAACAAGTCATCGATGACCCCGTCACCTCACACGGGGTAACCTTTACTTGATAAATGTACATGGTGACCCAGCTCATTCGAGCTTGGGAACGTACGATGCTTATAAACATACTTACACGTAGTCATACAAGAGAGAATGACAGCATACGCAATATTTACCAAAAACTCACTACACACGTAGCATATCAAGAAAGAAAGAGCGGAAAGCCCCAAAAAGAATATTTATTTAAAAACATATCGTCCTTCTGGAGGGAAAACGAAATGCCATGAGAAGGTCCCGGTCAACAAGGAATGGTTTGCGGAAATCAGGATGTCAACATTGACATGCTATGATGACGAACCGCTGGCTTGAGCTTGGCCAATCATTTCTTGTTGACGTTGCCAAATGAGTTCTGCCCAAAGCGGATTTGGTGGTATGTGACCAACTAGCGCACGGAGGACATCCAGCCTGGATGACACGCGTTAGCTTGATTAAAAAAAATCATGGCGCACCACATACCATCTTGCCTTTTCCTCGTCTGAATCAGCAAAGAACAAAATATCTTGTTCGGAAGGGAAAGTAAGCCTGAAGGAGCGTTCCACAGCGATCAACGAATCGAAGTCGTCCCTATAGCGACCGTCGGGGCTAAGTGCGGCTGATCGTGCGTCTTGGGTATCTTCCACTGCAATGGCTTTCTTCAGGTTGATGGTAGCCGTCGCTTTCTTCGTCACATCACTGAACGCAATTAAATTGGCCCCCGTTACCCTGAACATTCGTCGTCGCCACGTCTGTACAGACGTAACAGGCAGCTGAGGTCCCATTCAAACGATGACGGACGAAATCACTCACCGCACAATCGCCACCGTTCTGCGTGAGTGTACCTTCAAAGTAGGTGACTTTATGCCAAGAGACATGTCTGACGCCACGAAGGCACTCGTCCAAACTCAAAGGTAGTTGGTTGTTTGAAATACCGGAAAGGGATGGTAGCCTGAATATCTGGAGAACGATCTCTCCAAGTTCCATTGTCCGGGTGCTCCCTGAGACCTCAGAGCGTTGGCCAATCAAAGGGTACTTGACCTCCAGTAGACGAGTGTCACATCGTGCTGCGATGTCTTTAAAAGAAATCAAAGCTCTAGCAAGCGTACCGTCCTGTTTCAAATACCGTGCGAGGTTTTCTGGGAGTTTGTGCGGGGGCGCAGGGGGAGGAGGAGGAGGAAGCACCACTTGTGCCGCTGGCTTTTTCGGAGACGATGAAAGGAAACTGAACATGCCCCCTTTAGGCTTCGGTGCTGGAGTCACCGGTTGAGGGACCGGCGGTGGGGGAGGCGGTACAAGAGCTTTAAACTGAGCGACAATGTGAGGATCACGGCGAACCTTCAATGTCAGCGTAAACTCAAGCTTGTTGTGCTCGATGCTAGACGGGGAACAGATGAGTTGCTAATTTTACAGCTTTGAATTGACGTACAGTTCAAACTCCTGGTCAATGCGGGCTTCAGGTGATAACCTTGTTTCCGGTGTCGTGACAAAGTGGATACCGTTGTTCAACGTACATGTCATCGCTGTGGCTTGCTGCGGAATAGGAACCTTGAGGCCCTTCACGCAGAGAACTGAAGGAAAAGCAATCAGTGGACGGGAATGTGGGAAGAATAGATACTTGCCTCTAACAAAGACTTTACCATGTGCCTTTCCTGGTTTCTCTTGAGATCGGTACTCTTTTATCTGCTTAGCATACTCGTTCTGCTTTCGTTAGAGCCTTCAGTTAGCTGTACAGACATGAAACGTACCATATCAGAAGGTCGTCTGACAGCCTTCCAGGCTTTACCACCATTTACATCGCCAGCGAATGGTGTGTGCGAGACCTGCTCAGCGTCTGCAGAGGCAAAAATGGCCTCATGTTCATGGACCCGATATTTCTGTCGTACATGATATGTTCAGCAGGATCAATCTCTGCATTGAATGACTCACGCCCTGGCGGTGTTCGGGATCAAGTTTTCGCAGCTCCTTCGTTATAGTGTCGGCCAAATGTTCCTCTTCGGAGTCAGAAATGCCAATGTCAAGAAGGAATTGGCTCTTCGTCAGGGCACCGGCGTCACCCGTACTACGACTACGCCTTCGGCTCGCGCGACCATCGCTGGGTGGTATCGATGTTGGGCGCGGAGGCGTGTAATAGCTCACCGACTCTTCTTCATCCCTCCTCCTCGCTTGCCTTCGCTTCTCCAAAATCAACATTTCTCTCGTTCTGATGGCATCCTTGGTTGGTGAAGCAGGTACCGCCCCTTTATCCACCGGATTCCTGAAGGAAGGTCCTGTGTAGACAACTGAATCGGTTGCGGCACGCTGTATTGGCAACGGCACGGCTCCTGCGGGAGGTACGATGGGCCCACCACGAAAGTCGTCCGTTGACATATCATTGTCGGTGTCCGTCTGGATGCTGTTGTCCCTGGTATTAGTGTCACTGGGAATGGACCGGTCTGGATTGATCCCCCCTGTCATCAACTCTGCCCGAGCCTCAGGACGAGCGTCTGGCTTGTTCACACCCGAGCTGGTACTGCCTCTAACATCATCCATGAGTCGGTCAAGGGCAGACCGCATTTCCCCAAGCTGAATTGACCCCATCGAGTCCCGTAATCCCATACCTAAACTTCCGCTGAGATCAAAGCTGGTCTCGATGATACTAGAGCCTAACTGTAGGCGAGCAGGTGTCGATTGGGACTGAGGTGGCTCCATCATGGATGGTTCGCTGAATGGACAGTCGTCCAATGTAGCTGGTAATATAACACCAGTGACATCTTCATTCCGCCCAACATCTTGCTGTCCACTGGCAATGACGGCAACAGAGTTCATCGAGCATTTCTCGGCGGTTTGAATGGCGGCAAATTCGGCACTGATATCAATATTATCAGAAGCCACGTCCAGACGCTGCTCGCTATCCTGCTCCAAATTTGCAACATCCTGCGTCACAGCATTCTGTATATCGGATACTTTCTCGGGTACCGATAGTTCCGTGGTGGGTGCAGGGGATCCAAGGACAGGGGATCCCAACGGGCTTTCCATACTCCTCTTTCGCATGAGCCTCATCTGGACATCCTCTCTACTAATCCGTGTCCTTGGCACACGCTCATTTTGCAATTCTTGCGCACTTGCGACTTCTCGCAAAGGAGACCCTGTCCTCATGGACGGGGACGCAGACCTGAACGCTGACGAACCAGAGAGTCTGGAGGAGTGATTGAGTGGAGAATCCGATCGTCGGCGCATGCTTAAATTGGTGGGCGAACCCGAATCGCGCTGAAGGTTCGTCACCAACGGAGAGGCCGGGCGCGATTCGTTGCTGCAAGCAGGGACAGGAAGAGGCAACGTGCGTGACGGTAACGACGAGGGACTGACATCCTTTTGCGCAACCTCTTCGTCAACAGAGACATATGATGACGTGGAGGCGGTAAAAGAAATCGGAGGTGTGTGGGGTGTGAACGATGTGTTGCGTGGGATGAGATCAGATAGTCTCGGAACAGTGTCCTCGGTGTCAGGTTGCGGCGAGTTAATGACCTTTTGGAGCTCCTCCTCGAGATCAAGGTTGGACAGCGACACCTCTGACTGGCCGATGGACAAGTTTGCGGGGTCTAACGGGTCAGCGCATGAAGCGAAGGACATTTCGGTGACGTCTTCCTTTGTTTGTGATGCAGAGAGTGGGTCATCACCGGATAAGGCTACACCATATGCTGTCAGGCAGAATATCAACACATGGACGATCCAAACTCACTAGTATGACTATTCTTGGAGTTTTCATTTCCTGGAGGTTGCGATTCAAAAGCTGGCACTGGCGAGTGTCTATCTGAGTGCTCGCTCTGCATAGATCTCCTTGCCGGACTCGGTGAAGGTGGCATCATATCTACATCCACCTCAACTTCATTTGCTCGGTGGGCGGAGTCCGTACGATCAACGTGTGTTTCGAGTGGAATATCAAAGCCCGAAGAGATGTCCATCGAGGACTCTGCAGTTCGAGGAGACGTCGAAGGAGAAGCCTGCGCAGTGTACTCCAAATTGTTAAATGGAAAGCTTTGGCCAGACACTGCGGGAGAGCATAGACTGGCTCTCCGCCGTGCACGCTCTGCATGATGCGTGCGTCCATACGGGACTCCATCCTCTGCTTCCGTGTCCGCGGGTAAAGAAGGGTGGCGACTGGGTGTAGAAGGAAAGCCTAAGCCTGGCAATGATGCGGAAGACATCATATTATCGACAATACCAGTGATACTCTGATCCGTATCACCGAAATCAGCACCACCAATGTCGTACTCGTTTGCACCGTCGCTGGTTACGGCATCGTGGGAGTGATGATTCTCTAGTTCGTTATGTTGTTCAGGTTCGCCATAGTCATCCTCGTCGGATGAAAAGAAAGGGTTCTCTTCCTCTTCTTCATCTCGATCGAATTCCAAAACATCGCAACGTTCATCGAACGTTACTGTTTTCCGCCTTTGTCGTCTACCATCCAATGATGGCTGATCAGCAGCGCGGGGTCCGTGGAGTCGTTTTGAAACGAGGGAAGAACGGGATGGAGTCATAGGACGGGAAGGGGGAGCGGAAGGGGGTGGTGATGGTGGTGCAAGTGGGAGAACTCGAGCTGGATCAAAGGTCGATTTCGCAGGTACTGGTGGTGGCTGCTCATCCTCGACGCTGACGACTCGTTTGAAGGGGCTCTTCGAGACCGGCTCTTTTTCAATGAGCCCTTGATAGGCCTTGGATTGGCGCCTTTCGCGTTTGAATGCAAAGGGTCTCTCGTTTTCTGCTTGTTCGTGCATGGAATCGGGGCGAGGTCGTTTTTCGCCGCTAACTCGGCGAGTGCCCGACTGAGCGGAGAAGGTGTCGCTAGATGTGGAGGTAGATGGTCTTGAAGGAGTGCCAGATTGTGTTTTGAACGGTGATTTCGAGACCAGATTGCTGTTTCTAACGTGCTTGTAACTGGAAGATGATCGTCGGGCGACTATCGGAAAGGGGGGTTTCCCATCTCGTTTTGCAATCCTGAGTGGTGTAGTCCCCGAGTTTGAACTTGAAGATGGTGGTGAAGGCTTCCCCCACCCTTTGGCCGAATCACGACGGATCGATGATTGAACTGGATCGGGAGAGTTTGAAAGTAGTCTGTCCCTCAAAGGGGAGGCTGTTGGAAACCGCTGTGTGCTCATAACGAGCAGTTTCAGAACGCTGTCGTTGTCGTTGCTGTCGTGGACCTCGTCGTCGTCGTTGCGGGCGTTGAGCGCGAGCGAGAGCAAAGAAGCAAGAAACAACCAGCGACCGTGGGAACAAAGGAATCAACGCGTCGGCCACGTGATCGCGATAATAGACAAATAAGTGTAAATAGCCGTCTCGACTTTCGCATTCCTTCGAGCATTAATGGGGTAGTGGTAACCTGGGTCGTTGCCATCGACCCGCCGGGGGTTCGATTCCCCCTTAATGCAGTCTTCTTTTTTGAGAAAAGGTATGGTCATATTCACTCTACACCCAGCCTCACTTTCAGATCGCTAATCGTATCAATAATGCCCACCCCCTCAGATTTGAGGTCGTCCCATTCCTTCCCCTCCGTCGAAACGCTTCGCACGCCTTCCTTCACTACCCACGTCTTCCGCCCATTCAACTTGGCCGCATCAAGGGCGGACTCCTTGACACAGTAGTCCCCAGCCACGCCAACGACATACAGGTCTGTTACGCCTTTCTCCCTCAACGATGCTTCGAGGTTTGAAACCAACAGTCCCCACGGATCTTTGAAAGCGGAATAACACTCTACACCCGGATCCGTGCCCTTCAAGATAATCGTTTCGAACTGGTCCTCTCGTAGCGGCTTGACGAGCTGGGCGCCCGGCGTGCCTTGTACGCAATGATCAGGCCAAAGCACCTGCTCGAGACCACGGTTCGCGATCGAATTCACATCTTGCCCTTTAGCCACAACAAGGTGCTCTGGAGGGTGGATGGTTGTGAGCCCGAAGAGGGGCTTGCCCGGGTGGGAGGAAGCAAAAGAGATGTGCCCAGGTGGATGCCAGTCTTTAGAAGCGTATCGGGCGTGAAACGGAAGCTGGATGATTTCCTTGACAGGCTCGATGACCGAAGGGCCATCTGGGACAGCTAGGCTTCCGGTAATGAAATCCACCTGCATATCTATGACCAGCAGTGCATTGATTGGAGTCCGAGTCTCTACCATGTCTATCCGAGGTGTTACATGTGAGACAAACCGGTTACGAAGATGGCGTACTTGATCGATTCTTGACAACAACCTGTATAACTTATGTAATACGCTAGACAAGTCATTTTGTTACGTAAACATTGGATAGCAAACCTTTGACCGCCACCATGGCGAACGAGTCTTCGGTGAGTTCATTCGATACGTATTACTTATTTAAACTCAAACGCCGTCAGAATGTCGTACTTCATTCAGACACACGGCCTCTTAGTGCAGTCGCTGTCTTCCACAATATCATCTCCCCCGTGACCTCCAAACTCCCCTCAGATACCAGAAGTTCCGTGACAGTCCCTGCGGTCTCCAACAACGAATTATCTTTTACAGGACCCAATGATCTTCCAACAGAAATTCTTCTGTTAATCTTCCAGTTCGCGTTTGAAGCGTCTGTCGACGGGTCCAAGATGGACACTTTGCCCTCGGGACATGCGACACTGTGGCTAGAAGATGATCCCTTGTCGCCCTCTCTCTTCCCATATTCGCTCGCTTCTGTGTGCCTCAGGTGGTTTCACATTTTGAGCAGCATTCCTGCCTACTGGACACGCCAGGTCATCATTGTGGACTGCCCTGTAACACCACTCACCGCCGTTCAAACCCTGCTGCAATGGACTGGTGACCTTTCTTTACACCTCATCGTCACCAAGAATATTGGCCCATCCGATCAAACCGATAAAGACGAGCACGCGCGCGTCTGCAACGTATTTGATATTCTCCGACCGTACATCTGTAACACCCGATTTCTTACCTTCAACCTAAAGTACAGTTCCTCAATACCCGCGATCTGGAGAGAGAGAGGCGATGCAAAACAGCTACGTGTGCTCACGCTCATGAGCGACATGGGTGGCATGACGGATCTCCCTCGACTGCCTGAGCTCCTCCGTATTGGAAGACCCATCAGGGACAATGGGCCATTGAAGGCTTATTTGCTGAAGGAAGTCACACTTGGTGGACACTTTTTCAATGATGTTCTATCGCTCGGAACGCAACGCATTCACTGGTTTTCCAACATCACTTCTTTGACCATCCGCAACTACGTGAACCCCGGTGGAAGTAGTCTCTCGTTGTACGGATTTGTCTCCACAGTTCAGACTTGTACCTCGTTACAGACGCTGATCCTCGAGGATGTTGCTTTTGTGAACGATGTGCATCCCTCGTACAGGTTCAATCTCGATGCTCCAACCGTTCGCCTGCGCAATGTCAGTGACGGTGCAGCTTTCGCAACCCTTGTATCGCAATCTCTCGGAACGCACTTAAAGGAGGTCATCTCCATTACAGAATGTCCCTTTGAAACTTTCGGAAATCGTAACCTATTCCGGACAAGCTTGCCTGCCACCAACCTCTTGCTCGATGGCATGAATGCAAGCTGCACTGCCTTAGAACAGCTGGTCTGTTTCTGGAATGGAGAAAGTCTTTCGCTCATTAATTGCCCTGGGGTGTCTAGCTCGTTCATGCGAAACCTTCCTACGCATGGCACCCCAGCTCTTCTTCGGAGCGTCCGGATCGTGGATTGCGGGAACGTCTGTGTCAGAAGCTTAATCAACTGGGTGAGATCACGTGCGATGCAATCTGAAATCGATGCGATCATCCCCGGTTTGTTCGATGCCGAACCATGCATGGCGTTGACGGACTTGGAGGTTCACGGGAGAGGCCCCTCCATCGGACGCGAGCATGCACGGTGGTTCGCAGATCATTTAGAGTTCTTTGCTTGGGATACCATCACTCGCGATGGTGTGCGACACACTTGGGATTATCGCACTCGTGATTTGGTGGTGTCGTATACAAACTAATGCATGTTTATTGATCCTGTACATATGTATTTCGTACTTGGACTTTCAGCAAAGTCAGATTTAATCCTGTAGATTTTCTCATTTCACATATAAAATGCAACCAACCGATTCTTTGGCGGGAACATGCCTACAAGAGCGATGGTGCTCTTCTATTCCGTCGCTGTCACGATACACGTATGCATGATGCAACGGAACGAAAGCAAACGCGGGGAAGAACAGCAGAACAAGTCCACTGGGGGCGTGTACGGAGCGTGGTGACGACGCGTCTAAGGCAGTTTCCAACCACACATAAGAAATTAATCAGTCAATTCCAGAGACAAGAAGCGCAAGTGCACGGATACGATTAATGACACAATTCGAAACCTCACACGCCTCAGAGCGCTAAGGTACAGACAAGTCAATACCCTGGGCCTGGATATTAGCAAGATATATTGCTTGATCGCAGAACATGAGGAGACCAGAGCTTGTGAACATCAACTCCGGCGTCGAGGTATTCAGGAAGAACTTTCCGATCAGGGTGCCCTCAGAGTTCCATACTTGCACACCATCCCCACAACCCGAGTACACGTTGCCGTTCTTATCAAGCTGGATACCATCGGGGATGCCAGAATCGGCGTAAGCGAAGACACGACGATTCTTGAAAACCTGCGTCGCAGGATCAACGTCAAATTGATAACTGTCGTGCTCGAAGTAAGCATAGTTCACAACAAACGACTCTAATGGATTGCACTAACATTGTGGCAGGAAATGTTTGATTAGTTCCCGCCAAACTGACTTCACCCGTGTCAGTCCTGAGGCGGTATTCGTAAAAATTTCTTGGCGGAAAAAACTTGAATATCTTACTTACACAAATGCAGTTTGACCATCGGCGGTGAACGCGATGCCGTTTGGTTGTACGAACTGATCGGCAACAACTCGGACCTGACCTGTCGACGGATCGAAGCGGTAGACTTGTTCAGGCATCATTGGTGGCGGGCGAAAGCCGTTCACGAAGCCGTATCTACACAGGTCTTAGACTCAGAATTGCTCGGCGTCTCTGGAGCCAACAGAAAGCTTACCCATCGTCAGTGAAAAATATAATGTCAGTACCAGGCAGCACCTTGACGTCGTTGAGTGAGTTAAACTGTCTGCCAAAGAAGTTGTCCAACAGGACGGTCGTGTTGAATGGTTGACGGGGATTAACGAGTACAACGGAAGGAGGCCGAAGGCCACGCCCGGACGTGACAAAGAGAAGCTTTCCCTTGTAAGGACCTGTGCCTCCATTTACCATTTGTACTTCGTCGGATAGGTCTAACTAAACACATGGAGTGAGCGATTTCCTGGCATATGCTGGATTTTGCTTGTCTCACGGTCTGGGGTTGTACGTTCACCGGACCCGAACCAGCAGCAAGTGCCTTGTCGACTTCCGTCATGTTGAGCATTGAGACCACAGAATTGTTGTTCCAACCGGAATACGAGAAAGCACCGCCGCCTTTACTTGCGAAGAAAACAACGCTGAGGTTTGCTACGTAAATCGGGGCTTCATGAGCGAAATTAAACCCAGGGTGAGAGGATACAAGCCGAATGGTTGCGTTCGGACCCGTTACGTCGGAGAAGGATGTATCAAAAGCTTGGATAAAGGGAGGGTCAGTGTTGGATGGATTGAAACCCAGGAAGGAGTTGTTTGTACGCCAGTGAGAGTAGTTTTCACCCAATACATTGTAATCTAGAGGGTTAATATACTGAGATCGTTAAGCATTTTCTCTTGTAGCCTCAAGAGGGGGACATACCACAGCACCAGGTGGAAAATTTAAGTCAGGAGGTCTCGTCGTCTGAGCTAGCGCAACAGAAATAATTGCATGTGCAGCGATGGCTGTAATGAGCATGATTAGGTATGAAGCCGAACACATCAAAAAACACATACTTATATATACCATAGAATCATGGATACGGGGCGTCTCCGGGTATCACGGATAATGGTACTGTATTATTACTCACCAGGCTATGCTTGTGGGTCCACCATCACGACATAATTCAGTTATTTGAATGTTTAGCCCAAGAACGATCAGGTTCCGAAAGTTCTGAGCGACATTGAATGAAGAAGTCGGTGGCAGTGCCTTTAGGAGTCAACTGTTGACACACAAAAAAGTTCACCTGTCACACAACAACACCTTCCACTCCAGAGGTCTACATTGAGCGTATAATACTAACCCGTATATGCCACTCTTTAAACGACCGAAAACTTGGTCAGTTGCCGACGAGTCTGCGACATCCTCAGATCGCGAACACGACGACTCTAGTTTGCATGATGCGCAGAAAGAAGCCGTTTGTCAAGCGATGCTTTATGACGCTCAGGTACATGAATTGCAGAAGGTGCGTCCGTCACATTCGTCGTCTCACATTCTTCATGCATCATATTCTTAGAAACGGCGTTTTTACTCCAAGGCACGCTTCCTCTTCCCTTTCGGAATTATTCGTGCGTCCCGTGTTTCACAATGTACTTGCATGCTTCATTGTTCTGTAGTTGGCGTTCTCCTGGGGTTCATTCTAATTCAGCCTCATGACATGCAAGAGATACACGCACATCTACTCCTCTTGATGCAAGAGTACGACATATCACTCAGGCTGCCCGAAATAGACTTTTCACGCGTCGAGCTAGAGTGGGGACGCTTACGTAGCAATATTCCTGAAATCTGGAAATTGGCCAACGATGGGCGCGAGTTTCAAGTGGGTGAAGCGATCAAGGCGCGGGGTCTCACTGCACACTACCCTGTTGTAGTGATACCAGGAATCATTTCTACGGTGTGTCAACTTGTTTTGCTGAGTTCATCATTGCACCTAAATTGGAACATTTAGTCCTTGGAATCTTGGTCAACTTCGCCCGAATATCGTGCATTCTTCCGCGAAAAAGTGTGGGGTGGTTTTAATATGCTCTCTCAGGTGATATTCAATCGAGAAAAGTGGATGACAGCTATGATGCTGGATCCGGAAACCGGTCTCGATATGCTTGGCACAAAGGTTCGGGCAGCGGAGGGTATCAGTGCCGCTAGTAATTTGATGACAGGATATTGGATCTGGTCTGGTTTTACGTCGTGGGTTGGAGGTACACGTTGATCATACCCTCATTAGGGCCAAGATAATCGAAAATTTGGCGGTTGTGGATTACGACACGAACAACCTTTACCTGGCAGCGTATGATTGGCGATTGTCGATGTGGAACCTCGAAGAACGAGATGGTTACTTCTCTAGGTTGAAGGTTGCAATTGAAGGTCTCAAGTGAGTCTATATTTCACCCTGAAGCGGCTCCTGTCATGTCTCGATATAGGAAGCGACATGGAAAAAGAGTCGTAATAGCCGGTCATTCCATGGGTGCCACAGTGTGTACCTATTCTTATTGTGCAATTTTATTCACTTCAGAGGACGAGTCAGGTCACACTTGTAAGATTTCTGGTTGTTTACTTCTTGTTCTGAAGAATATTCACCATGTTGTGACAGTACTTGTTCGTAATTCTTGATAGTCCAAGTGAAATAGACTGAAGCCCAGGAATGTTAGCTTAAAATGGGTGGAGTCACCTGCGCATGGTGGAGGCGGACCTGATTGGGTGGAGGTCAGTATTTCCGCTGCCTTTGTCCAAAGGTTTACGTTTTCTGCAGAACCATGTCGAAGCCTTTCTCAGCATTGCTGGAGCATACTTGGCATGTATCGTTTTATTAGTCGTGTGTGTTGTTTCTGATCTAACTAATTTTCAGGGTACAGTGAGTCGTGCCAAAACTTTGTCGCAAAGTGTAGCTGACTGTATACACAGGCAAAGGCGATGACTGCTTTCCTTTCTGGAGAGATGAGAGATACAGTGGAAATGAATCCCGCTGGAGCCTATGGTTAGTCTCAGGATATCTTGCCTGACACAATGATCTCATGTCCGACCTAGTGCTTGAACGTTTCTTCTCCAGGAGTGAACGTCAGCAGCTGTTCCGTAGTTGGGCTGGAAGTGCAAGCCTGTGGGTAAAAGTACGACATTCATTCAACCCATTCATCAATCATAAATCTGGTCGTCACCTTTAGGGAGGAGATTCGATATGGGGTAACGAGACATGGGCGCCAGATGACGAGCCTGACGCATCCCATTCGCATGGCTCACTTATCTCTTTCCGCCAAGAAATGATTGATATATACAAAATTGGCATTACAGACCAATCAAAGAACATGACAGCACAGATGGTGGGAGACTGGATTCTTGAACGTACACCGAGTGCCTTTCAGGTGAGTGTCGCTTCATTTGACATTGCCTATGTTAATAAACTAATCTCTTTCTATGACAGAAAATGATATCCTCTAACTATTCCTTTGGGATGGAGCGTGACGAAAAAGTGATAGCGGCAAATGATCTTGACCATAGGAAGTGGACAAATCCTCTTGAAATAAGGTATCTACTATGTATTTATACAGTTTGTTGGACTTATCAGTCATACTTGAAGGCTTCCGAATGCTCCAACGACGAAAATCATTTGTGTATATGGCCACGGAAAGGAAACAGAGGTGTGTGGTCTGCATTGTTTGATGAGTTCTGCGATGATATTCAGTCAAGTTGTGTTAGCGATCTTACTGGCAAGTTACGTCAACTTCTGACTGTCCACGATCTGACACAATGACGTTCAATTGGCAAGGTATGCTCATGCACAGACGGTGCCAAATGAGTCGCGGTTGGATGCCAACCTATCCGACGAACGAACAGCGGAGCCTGGAAGTTTTACTCATCTCCCCCTTGACGGTTCCTCTCGATTCCGCTCAAGCTGGATTGACGCAGAGTATACACATGAGGGTCTGACCCCGAAGGTAATGGAGCCGAATGTTGTTCGAACGATATTTTTACCATGACTGAATAGATTCGCAACGGCGTTAAGATGGGTGAGGGTGACGGCACGGTTAGTCTTTTAAGTATGGGTGCGATGTGTGTCGAAGGATGGAAGCGCCCTCGGTGGAACCCTGGAAGAATCAACGTCACGACCGTAGAGGTGCGGTGATTAGTTAATAGACGGGGAATCGACTGAAATGGACATTGGCAGCTTCCTCATCGCCCTGTGTACAACATTCCCCGTGGTGGGGCCAATACAAGCGACCACGTGGACATTCTTGGGTCCACGACACTGAATGAAATTATTCTCAAAGTTGCTACTGGTGTTGGCCACGAGATCGAGGAGAGTATCGTCTCTCGCATCCGGGAATATGCTCAGCTGATACATTGGGACTAACGTATTGCCTTATCCTGTACTGCATTCGATTCACGGCGTACATGTGTATTAACTGCTCACCACATGATGCATCGCAACGTGTTCCTAGTAATTGTACCAAGTTGGTACTAACATAACTGCTTCAATCACATCATCTTCGATGTTCTTTCAATGACGCGCAGCCAAATTTCACATTGGGGTTCTTTCAGCGATTCGTACCGGGATAGACGGAGACCGTATGCCACCGACGGGGTCGTATTTATATCTAGTTGAAATTTGCAAATTTCCTAGGACTATATTCGATTGACAATGGAGTCCACAATCCCAACCGTACGTCATTCGAATTCATTGTTAATTTGCGCTGCGGTTTACTCTTGTCTCAAAGCACACGCAAGTCCTTGTTATCGGCGGTGGCCCTGCAGGGAGTTACGCCGCTTCTGCGCTAGCAAGGGAGGGGTTGCGAGTCGTATTGCTCGAAGCAACTCAGTTCCCAAGGTCAGCTTCGTATATTTCTATCCCACTTCCTGCATATTCTTCCCTTGATACAGATATCATGTCGGAGAGAGCCTCCTCCCATCTGTTCGCCACTTTCTCAGGTTTATCGATGCAGAGCAGAAGTTAGTCGAATATGGTTTTAAGCACAAGGTACGGCAGCGATTTGTCGCTGAAGTAGGATTGATAAATGTGTGCCACTTGTTCATGTTTCATAGCCAGGTGCCGCCATCAAGTTCAATCAGTTCAAGCGGGAAGGGTGTACGTGACCCACATGCAGATATAGTTTCATGCTGGATATAAATGCGTATTTTATGTTAGACACAGACTTTATTGCACTGGGACACAGCAATAGCTCCTGGAATGTGGTGAGTCTGTCACAGGTCGTCCTTTTTGTTGCTCTGGTCACACTTATATTTGGCGCCACACAAGACACGTGCAGATTTTGACAAGTTGCTTCTCGATCATGCTAGAGAATCCGGGGTATACGTGTACGAGAGGACAAGGGTGATATCACTTAACTTTGCAGAACAATCGCGGCCTGTGTCTGCTGAATGGAAACGGTCTTACCCAACCGAACATTCGAGGCAGATTTCCTTCGACTTCCTGGTTGATGCCACAGGACGGGCAGGCTTGATGTCTAATCAATACATGAAAAATCGACGTTATAACGAGTCGCTGAGGAACATCGCTCTCTGGGGATACTGGACAGGGGTTGGGACATATAGTGAAGGAACTGCACGAGAAGGTGCTCCATGGTTCGAAGCGTTGACAGGCGAGTGTAGAATATTAAGTGTGTCCTGTAATTGTGCTGATTATAGTGCAGACGACTCGGGCTGGGCATGGTTAATCCCACTCCACGATGGTACATCGTCTATTGGTATTGTCGTGAATCAGCGGCGATACAACGAAAGGTGGAATGAACTTCCGGGGATGTCGACGGCTGCACGGTACAAAGTTCTGTTATCGTTTGCCCCCAACCTCATCCGCTTGATTGGTCGTGGAACATTGGTCTCTAAGGCATCTTCTAATGGAATTCGAGACTCTGTAAACGCATTGGTGCAATCCACGTCGGATTTCAGTTACTCAGCGCCGATGTATGCAGGAAATTCATTTCGTATTGTGGGGGATGCCGGAGGTACGTGGGACGTTTAGTGCCTAACTCCAAATTCCTCACAAGAGACATAAGCATTCATTGATCCACTATTCTCGTCTGGGATTCACCTTGCAATGACATCTGCTCTTTCAGCTGTAGCTTCCATCTGTGCATCGATTCGAGGGGACTGCCCGGAGACTGCCGCAGCCGCATGGTACACGAACAGGTTTACCTTGAGTTACACAAGGTACCGTGAGTGTTTGTACTAAGAATCTCCCAAGATACTAAGAAAAAACTTATATATTAGATTCCAAATGGTGGTATTAAGCGCCTACCAGCAGATCCGGGCAACAAAATTCAATATCCTCAATGATGTCGACGAAAATGGCTACGATCAGGCATTCATGTCCATTCGTCCAAGTAAGCACAGGGAACTTAGGGTAACGTACAGTTCAGATTGATGCGCTTCGTATAGTCATCCAAGGGGCTTCGGACATGGGAACGCGGCTATCTGAATGGGAACTGCAGAACGCCCTCGACTTTTGCAGTAAATTCTTTACTCCGACATCTCCAGAGCAACGTGCATGTGCCGTGCGTTGCGGACTATCAGATTCCCATTTTGACGTATCTGTGGAACCAGTAGACCCAAAGGACATTGACATCGCTTTGAGTAGAGCAGGGATGTTGACGAGCACAAGTTCTTTCGACGAGATTCACAGCGTGAGGATGGTGATGGAACAGACAAATGCTCGTCGGATTGTGCATCGAGAGTATCTTGTCAGTAATCTGGAGGCAGAACAGATTGACGGCTTCGTGATGAAGCTTCAGAGAGGGTGCCTTGGCTTATCAAAGGTGTGATGGAATTTGGTATGTTGCTTCGGGACTTTGCTTAGGTAGCACAAGCACTCGACGCCCAATTTATCTAACACTCAAGCTCTATACTTACTAGACCTTGCACGAATCCCAACGAGTTTATGTGTCATGTACTCGACTGCTAGTGTACAAGCACTCGTTCACTTTCACTTCCGAATCCGCTCAAACAATGCACGAGCTCAAATCACAACGATTTTGTAGTACCATAAACTTGAAAATATCAAAACGAGGTAGTAGTACTAGTAATGTAAGACTCGAAAGGATCGGGGCAAAAGGTTACTCCTCCGTGGATCAGGCGCAGACTTCGAGGTGCTCAGGTGATAAGCGACAGGAGGCTTGAAGTGATCCGGAACTAAGTTCAGGCTGAAAGAAACGAGAAGTGCGATTGGCCCAGATGATGTTGCCTGGGTCATGTGACTAAGCGGATAACCAAACCGACAGCAGCATAACTTGAACGAGTCTCTCGGTGGAAAGCGAATGACCATTGGCCAGGAGTGTACGGTGTACGTCCTTGTGAGCTTTGATTTTCTGCTCGAGTGGTAGAGAAAACTAATACCTTGCTGGGACCCTTTGGAAAATTGTGTTCCACTTTCAACCTGAGGCTGGAACTCCACAGCCTGCTTGCCGAGACTGACTCCGGTTTTACTTGAGTTTGGCTCAATGGCAGAGGCCTTGTGACTCGCTCAACGTCCACTGCCAGCTCTTTATTGCTTTATGTACGTGATGATCTGAACATCTGAACGAAATTTACTATTCAGCTTCTCGATTCGAATTCAAGTCCGAGGATGCTCTATGAGCATCCCCCTTGAAGTTAAGGCGCGGCGAGCACGAGGCCGTCACGGGAAGCGGCATCGGATATTGTGTTCATCATTTCCGAGGTATCGGAAGCAGCATGTTTATTCCCTCGAGCTTTGTACGGCAATCCGGTGATGTACCGCCAGTCACCAGGTTCTCCTGAGATGACGGATACTGGCACTCCTCCCTCTTAAGAGCGGACATCATGATACCGATCACATCTTGTATCTCCTTTTTTCCACAGTAGCCGTGAAGCTTAAGAAGCACGCCGGGGTAGTGTTATTGATCTCACATGGCCCTCCCCAGCAAAACCGGATTGTCCCTCCTACTCTTTTTCTTGGGCTTCGCGCATGCCAGCCCTCTCAGCCGTGATACAGGCAAGGATAGTCTGACAATTTCCACGAGGATTAACACGATCGGCGTCGGCAATATCGTTGAGAACGATCGAGCTCGTATCCGGACCTTGAAGTTTTCTTCGCAAGGCGCTACCGACGATGGGTCCATCAATGCTACGAACGGCCTTTTGTTTTATACCACTGAGGTTGGCATCGGTACCCCTCCTACGTACCGTACGTTTTTCACTTCCCCATGTCGAGCTGCCAAGCTAAGGTATTGTTCTAGACACTCTTCTCGTTGATACGGGGAGCTCCAATACTTGGATTGGAGCCAATCAGCCGTACGTTGTTACCAACTCCAGCGTGAACACTAGCAATACAGTCGTATGTCTCCACCCTGTGAATTTCTGCTTGATCCTTATCATGATCGCAGTCTGTGTCCTATGGTTCTGGTGCATTCTATGGAGAAGAATGGCTGGATACCGTTACACTGACATCCGACTTGGTGATTAATCGACAATCCATCGGGGTTGCAACCTGGGCCCAGGGCATCAGTGGTTTTGATGGTATCCTTGGTCTTGGTCCTCTTGATCTGACAGAGCATTCTGTCAATGACACATTTGAAGTCTCCACCGTGCTAGACAATCTTCATGCTCAAGGGAAAGTATCGCGGGAAATGATCGGCGTCTTCTTTGCGCCAGTTTCCGAGTCTGATAGCAACGGAAAACTCACGTTCGGTGGCCCTGACAAATCAATGATAACAAACTCTGTGAACTATGTCCCGCTCACAACGACTCTTCCTGCGGCGAATTATTGGGGTATCGACCAGTCGATCACTTACGGTAACAACACTATCATGTCGAAAACTTCTGGCATCGTGGATACTGGCACTACCCTTATCTACGTTCCTCAAGGTTAGCTGCTTAACGCTGGTCATAATTTCCCGATGCTAATATACCTTCTGTATTGGTCGCATGCAGATGCTTTCCAGAAATACCAGTCACTGACAGGTTCAGTTGTGGATCCAATTACCGGTCTTCTGGCTATCACCCCCACTCAATATGCGAATTTGCAGACACTGACGTTTCATATTGGACATACCACTTACGGACTTACTCCAAACGGGCAAATCTGGCCTCGTTCGCTGAACCAGGCTCTCGGAGGGAACTCGACCACAATATACCTCATCATTGGCAACATTGGCTGGACTGGTGCTGGCTTTAATTTTTGCAATGGTTATGGCTTTCTGTAAGTGGTCTAGTTTCAATACTATGAAAGCCCCTTTCATACATATATTTGTGACCCAGTCAACGCTTCTACAGCGTCTTTGACACGACCAACCGACGCGTTGGCTTCGCTGAGACTAGATATACGAACTCGAACTCAAACTAGTACCATGCAACAAAACCTAGCGAGATGCCAAGATCAAAAGATTCAAACTGTGGGATTTGGCATTGGTTTATCTGATTAGCTCGGGAGTTTTTGGTGGTAAAGCTGAGTGAATTACTAGGATGTGATGAAATGGTCTTTCCCATCTTATGATGTGCAGAGGTCCAAGCTTGTAACTCATAGGACTCGTACTTCAGGGCTCGTGTTTCCCCTCTTTGAACCCATCCTTTCTCTACGTATCATTTCTATATTATACATTCAATGTCTATTTTCATATACTTAATTTTTCGTTCCCTTGGTACTTTTCTTGATTACTGAATATTATGGTCATCCAGAGTGTTTACTTGTGTTTGCACTCTTTAAAGTCGTCTACGAGTTCAATTGCCTCAATCAATCGTCAACGTTATGATTTTGACTGCTTAAACAAGTATCAGCTTCCAAAGATACAAGACAATGGCATTCATCCGGAGATCGTATACGAGATGTCGGCCCGGGATGCATGGGGACGTGATTCCACGTAGCAGAGCGTAAACATCCTGGCCTAACATCCCTCCTGAATATCAAAGGCCTGATTCCTGACTCACAGGTTTTTTGCAGCTAATTGTTGGCTGTGGTGACGAAGCAGTCCGCAACGAATGCGCCGCAAGTCGTCATGTATGCCGACACTGATGCTACTAGACTTGGAATCCTGTGGTTCTCAAAAAGGGCCGTTTCTAATCAACTGTTAGAAGCGCTCAGATTTTTTCCCTCGACGGTACGTGAAGTCAGCTGAAGTTGGTTGTCAGGCGACTCAGGCCCGGGCCTTCGGCGAACATTTGGACGAGTACTAGTGCCACGCAGTCACTGAGTTCTAGCCAGATTTACATAAATACCTCCGATCATCACTACTTTCAAGACTTGAAACGTTTAGTATCAGTCAAATCATCCTTTAACACGTATAGAACATGTGGTACAAACATCTGCTGGCATGCGGGCAGAAAACACTCCACGTTGCTGTTCGCAACATTATCATCAACCTGCGAAGGTTAGTTTCCCACAATCTTCTTCGTTGGTTCTTATAGTTTGTTTGGAGTGTATACGCAACGCAAGGCCCGTTGTCGATGCACGAAGGTTACAGCGACTCCCGGGGTGGCGTTTTGTTGCTACTTATGGCTCACAATCACCACCTATTGGATTGTACGACGCCAACGTTCCCTCTGACTTGCAGATAGTAGGCTCATCGCGGATATGATATGAATGCTTCTGCTATCTCTGGTACACCACATGGACTATCCTGGACATCTCGGAGGTAATCAAGAAATGGTATGGCGACCTTCTTATTTGCTATACTAACTCTTTCCCCATGCGTATTGGACCATGTGTGGATCTGCTTGCGAGCATGCTATTCACGGACATTCGTGACAATCACGCGGCATAACGGTCCCGGGTTCTTGCATGTGGCCCGTACTTAATGGAAATACATTCCATCACATAGATGGAGCGGACAGTATTTGAACGCTTGGGGTCACCTTAGGGTTCTTCAGTATTGCAGCTCACAATGTTCCCTTCCAAAGCTCTCCTGTCATCGGTCCTGATCAGCTTAACTGCTGTGCATGCGAGTCCCCTTAGTCGTAGCACTGGCAAGGCCATTCTCGACTTTGCTACGAGGATCAATGCGAGTGGAACCTTCAATATTATCGAGAAGGATCGCGCTCGTGCCCATGCTTTCAAGAACGCTGACCATCTGGGAAAACGAAGCACCTCTTTTGGTGTCATAAATGCAGCGACAACCTACACCGCTCAAGTTGGAGTCGGTAGTCCCGCAACAAACTGTACGTGGGTTGGCTGGTAATCGGATCTTGGAATCTAAGCGATGATAGACACACTTCTAATTGACACTGGAAGTTCTAACACTTGGGTCGGAGCCGACAAGGCGTATACTAAGACTAGCACCAGCAAAGATACTGGGAATACCGTCGTAAGTTTTCAATGACTCAATATTACTTGGGTTAAACTCGAATGCGTTCATAGTCGGTGTCTTACGGTTCGGGAAGCTTCTCTGGAGAAGAATACACCGACACAGTCACGCTCGCGTCCGGTTTGGTAATCGAAAGCCAGTCTATCGGGGTCGCCAGTTCCGCCACCGGTTTCTCTGGCTTTGACGGAATCCTTGGTGTTGGCCCAGTTGCTCTGACTTCTAGTACAGTCAGTAACACCAACACAGTCCCTACGGTGTCGGACAACCTTCTCTCACAAGGGACTATATCTGAGGAAGTCCTTGGGATCTACTACGTTCCTGCTTCCGAGACCGAAAGCACCGGGACGCTCACATTTGGCGGCTACGATGACTCCGTCATCGCCAGTTCAGTGAAATACACTTCGCTTACATCGACTTCCCCTGCTTCAGCGTACTGGGGTATTAACCAGTCGATTTCTTACGGCAGCACGACGATCTTGTCGACGACTGCTGGTATCGTTGACACTGGTACTACCCTCATCCTCATTGCTTCGGGTGAGTGACATATCATACCAAAAAGAACAATGTCTGATCTTTTTATATCGTCGCACAGACGCATTCCAGAAATATGAATCTGCGACTGGCGGCACCTTGGATTCTACCACTGGTCTCCTCACCATCTCTTCTTCTCAGTATGCTGCTCTGAAGACACTGTCGTTCAACATCGGGGGCACGTCCTATGGCCTTTCTCCAAATGCACAGATCTGGCCTCGTTCACTCAATTCTGCCATCGGTGGTAGCTCTGGTTCGATTTACCTCGTCGTTGGCGACATTGGCACTTCGTCCGGATCTGGACTGGACTTCATTAACGGGTACACTTTCCTGTACGTGCTCCTTCATGTTTTCTCCACATACAGATACTGACCATCGATGTACTGCCCGTTTCAGTGAGCGCTATTACAGCATTTTCGATACTACCAACGGACGGGTCGGCTTTGCCTCCACGCATTATACTAATGCAAATATCAACTAGGGTTTTCTCTGGCCTGTCGTTTCAATCGTTCGTTCCTATAATGTTGGCTTACGATGCCGTCTGCTCGTTTCTGGAACGCTGTGTGCCTGTGCCAGAGCGAGACCGGTTTCATTATCCAGTTGGACAAATTACTTCACAATCCTACATTCCTTTTGTATGGTACTTTATTTCGTTGAGGTACATTATTCAGTTTCTACACTCTTTGGATTTAAAAGAAAGTGGATTCATTCCGACGGGGTGATCAACAGATGGGCCCGATACCATCGGTCTGCACGCAACTTATGGTGTGTACGTTTGGAGCTATGTACATATATCCTCCGCCGCAAGAGGTAGACATGCGAGTGCCCCGATTTTGAGAATAAGAAGGCTTCCAGCAAGTTTGGAGACGTGTTACACGATGGCAATCATACTCTAAAGAAGTCAACCCATTTTTCAGTAATAGCAAATCAATAAACATTGCCCCACGCAATAGATAGGCATTGAAGGCCAGTTGGCACTGAGTTAGCCTATCAATGGTGTTGACCAGATCATGATAGTCCTTCCCCGAAATACGCTTCGTTTAAGTCGTTCCACGGGCTAAGGATCGTCGCATCACGACGTCACTCTCCGTGACACCATGATGCACTTATTGCACAGCTGTCTGTGCGTATGGAACCAATGACTGAACAATAGACTCTTCACCGGCTTGTTCTGGAGGTTACTTTACCCCTCACTCAGCATTCGTTCCCTCTTCCCCCTGAGGAAAGGTGTGCGTTTGTCATTAATGACCACACCGCCTACTATGTAGTTTCATGCGTCATCAAGCTAATGTCTAGTCACAGCCTATCCACGGACAAGCACCACAGTGACGAAGGCACGATCATTCAGGAACAAGCCTCCTCTCGTCCCTCCGCAGCACCCCACTGTTGTCGTGCACACAGCTTCAGAGTTCTCGTTCGAACCGGTAACCCTTCAATTAAACCAGGTACCATCCGATATCTTCTCTAACCTTGAGAATATGCAGTTGTGGAAACACCCCTCAGTCGATTCCAACTTCGTTCAAATCGGGAATTGTTAACAGCTGTCCATGTATGCTAGGCGGTCAGCATGTAGTCAACTTAGACCTAGGTGGTCAGTCAGTCGTCAGAATGTGGTCAGTACTAACTGGCGTTTTGGGACAATAGGGGATTGACTACTGTCGGATGTGTGGTCAGTCACTGAGGAGCTGAACACCACGACTGACCACTGGAGCCTAGAATAAATTCTAGTGCGCTTGCGAAACTTGGCAGATGCGAGTCTATATCCACATAGGCTACTCTTCATTCTTGTCATGACAATCGGCCAGGTTCGGTCCATGGTAGTCGCGAGGTAGATACATAAATGGCCGCATCTTCCTCCAAATGTACGATCGAATCTGGATGTCCAAAAGACATGTTCAGTCCAAACCTCTGACCCAACACTGCGAAGACATGGCGGATTTCGTTTGGGCGGAAGGTGATGTTTGCCCTGAGTAATTTGTTAAGTACAAGGTCCAACCCAGTCCCCGGGTTTGAAAGTGGCATCTTCAGCGATAATCATCAGTAAATTGGAAGCAGAGAAGGAGTGAAAACTATATTGATCCTTCCAAAGCCAAATATGTGATCAAGCTGAGAGATTTGATCGATGCGGGTATCTTTAACTGGCCATGCGTTCTGGTCCCATTCGAGGTGAGTATACGGCGGCAAGAGCCTCTGCCCTCGATGGCGACACCGTTTGGCTTGTCTAGATACAAATAAATAAAGGAACTGCAAGTAAATCGTCACATGTGACTTTGAAACGACCCGAACGGCATCATTTCGGACGTTATGATGGGAACAGTCGCTCACGACTCTGCATAGAACGCCAGCGAGGCGATACGGCAGTTTTTCTGTGGCAGTCAGCGGGTGAGCCTCATCGAACTGGATGTCCAAAGTTGGGTTTGTTGGCATGGCCAGGGAAGATTTTGTCTAGGCAACCGGCCATTTTCTGAAATGCGGAAGTGAGACACGCAGAGAAACCAGTGCGAACAGATGGAGTGGCTTTCGATCCTACTAAGTTGCTCAGCGCTTCAGTATAGGTGCTTATGGTGACTGGAATACCTGAAATATTCATTCTCTCAAATCGCTCCGCAGCCTCGCCAACGCTCTTGACCAGACGAGAAGAAATAACAGGCTCTGGGCTCGGACTCCAATGTCAGCTCCAAGTCATTCGTCCCTTGGCAAGTTGTTTGTCGCTGTGACGTTACACATTTCGGTGGCCACTGCACGACGTTGAAAGATGTTCCGCGAGATGTCAAAAAGGGCAGTAAAGAAGACGGCCTCGTTCCGGGAATTCGATCAAGATTCCTGATGGAAAACTTATGGTTATCGTCGTCGACTCGCTAGTTCATGTAGATTACCATGACGTCTTTTTTGCACAACTGCAAGCGATGCAGTCGTGCAAGGGCAGACCGGAGTGTCCTGCTTACATAACCTTTAATGAAGACGTCGACGACGACGACGGTTCTCGGAAAACGGAGAACGTCCTCGCACCTTTTATTACGGCTCTCATCCAGTCCAGCACCGTCAGATCCAATATCCCTCCAGGTCAGCAAAAAGTCTCGCTACCCATGTACGTATCCCGAATGTACAAAGTCCTATTCAAAACCATCGAGGTTGACCGAACATCAGCGTTCACACACCGGCGAGGTCAGGACTATGGCGATTAGTATATTATTCTCGTCTTCTCATTCTCTTCATAGCGTCCGTTCACGTGCGATTCCTGTGGAAAGTCCTACCTGCGAGAGAGCCATCTACAGGTGCATACCAGGAGCCACTTGCCCGACTCAGAGAGACCGTACGTGTGTACGGAGTCTCTGGAATGTAACAAACGTTTCTGGACGTTTCACCGCCTCGTCATCCATGAAAACACTCATAGAGGCAATAAATCTTACACTGTCGGTGTTTTTGTATATTATTTCACCCATTTCATCTCATACAATTCGCTTAGTGCCCGGAAGCAGACTGTGATGAGGTGTTCGCCAAGCACCACCAGCTGCGTACTCATATTTGTCAAGCACATTCGCCAATAGGCACGAAGTCCTATATTTGTTCTCATCCCGGATGTACAAACTCATTTGTAACGAAACAAAAGTTGCGGAACCACCTGAAGACGCATGACCGTACGGACTTGTCCAGCTTTGACTGACCTTGTGCTCATCTTTCCACTGCAGAAAATAGATACACTTGCTCGCATCCTCAATGCCTCCCTGGTCCTGACAAAGGCATCGTTTACTTTGGCACGTGGACCGCCTTGCGAGCGCACATACGGTGTAACCATCCACCGACATGCATGCACCCTAAATGTAACGGCCGTACATTCGCGTCGCAACACACTCTCAAGGCACACCAGAAACTACACGAACAACAAGAAGCAGAAGAACGCCTTTCTCGCGATAACGGAACTAGCGCACACGAGGATACAACGGATGCGGAGGATTCTCAACCCCGCAAGCGAAGGCGTGGCGGCGAACTCGGTCGTTACTGGAAATGTGACTTTGCAGGTTGTGGTAAAGACTTTAAATCGGTGAAATCTATATCAGAACTTGTTGGAGTACACGAGCTGATATCATTGCACAGAAATCCGCGTTGACAACGCATCATAATGTCGTCCATCTAGGTCAAAGGAACCATGTGTGTCCTCACATACATTGTAACAGCGCTTTCGGGTATAAACTCCTGCTCGAACGTCATCTCGCCAAGTTGCACTCTTCGAAAAGTGACCCCATGGCGACGGCATCGGAAGAGGAAGCATCTGCAACTGATGCGGATGATACTCTGGACATCGACGCGATCACCGGAAAAGCGTATGCGGCCCGCTTACAAAATCCAACGGCTATACGTTGCCCATACCCGGACATTGGCGCGCTGGTAGCGTCAGGTGTAGCCTGTAGCCCATCGTCTAGCAAGACGTGCGAGCATGTTTTGACGCGTGCGTACGATCTTCGCCGACATCTTCGGTCGGAACACGGGGTAGATACCGAGAAAGAGAAGGTGGAAGCCTGGGTCAAGGCACGGAGGGTCTCGTGGTAGAGATACTGTTATGATGTGTGTTGCTGTTTGGTGCCGATGATCGATACAGCAATACGATTGCACCGGTCTTTGGTCTTCTTCTCTAACGATCACGACGATGCAGCAGAGACATAGCTTCAACGCGCTCAACTCCACATTCATCGTCGACGCCGAGTACGAGTTCGTCAAGGAACTCGGTCAGGGTGCCTACGGCTGCGTCGTTGCTGCGCGACACAGGAGGTCAGGCGAAGGGTGTGCGATCAAAAAGATCACCAATATCAACACAAAGGCAAGCCATTTGACACGCTTTCTGCACTCATTCCCATTCATTCCCGTGTCTCTGTAGCGTATCTTGACGAAACGATGCCTCCGCGAGATCAGGTATGTCGTTTCGCACAAGACAGTAGACGGCTCTGCAATTGACATACCTTTAAAGGCTGTTACACCACTTTAGAGGGCACAAGAACGTACGAGTATATTTCCCTTGCGACTCTCTGCAATCGCTGATCTCAGGTGAATAGATCACCTGCTTGTACGACATGGACATTGTTCTTCAGCCTAATGGCAACTTTGACGAAGTGTATCTCTATGTTAGTGATATACGGTTCTGGTATCTTCCGACCATTCAATTCACTGTTCGCCCTGTAGGAAGAACTCATGGAAGCAGATCTCCATGCGATCGTGAGTTGGCATCATGCTGTCTCCCTCACCTGATCGCTTATGCCAGCCCATCAGATTCGCTCAGGACAACCTCTGACGGACGCCCATTTTCAGTCGTTCCTATACCAGACACTTTGTGGTTTAAAATATATCCACTCTGCAAACGTGCTTCATCGGGATCTCAAACCTGGAAACCTCCTCGTAAATGCCGATTGTGAGCTCAAGATCTGTGATTTCGGCCTTGCGCGAGGGTATACCCCTGGCGGTGGCACCTCCAAGTCAGCTGGAAACCAGGGCTTCATGACGGAATATGTGGCTACACGTTGGTACCGCGCCCCCGAAATCATGCTGAGTTTCGCCAATTACGTGCGTGTATGCCAGCCTTGTCTTCACATTACTTATCCTACTCCGCAGACGACTGCCATCGACGTCTGGTCTGTAGGATGTATCCTCGCCGAGCTCTTAGGCGGGAAGCCAATCTTCAAGGGCAGAGAGTAAGTTTCTGCTGTGTCTCGGCTGTGCTTGCGTGGAGCAGTGATATCAATCTTGCATAGTTACGTTGATCAGCTAAACCAGATCTTACACTATCTCGGCACTCCATCCGAGGACACGCTTCGCCGTGTTGGCTCACCTCGAGTCCGTCCAGTATCACCCAAGTTTCACGTATAATATAACCCGTATCCTTCTCTAGGCACAAGATTATATCCGGTCACTCCCCATCAAGCCCCGCGTACCATTCGCCACCCTGTATCCCCATGCCAACCCCCTCGCCATTGATCTCCTCTCTCAGATGCTCTGCTTTGACCCTGCCAAACGGATCAGTTGCGAGCAAGCGCTGAACCATCCATACCTGCAAGTATGGCACGATCCGGCTGACGAACCTGTTTGTGAATCGGTAATTTTGTTTTTCTGGCGTCCCGTCATTCGTCTGATATGATGTGGCACAGAAATTCGACTTTTCGTTCGAGGAAGAGGACTCGATTGATGGCATGAAGAAGCTGATCGTCGAAGAGGTAAGCTCCTTCCGCAAGGAGGTGCGCGCACAGGCAAGAGCGGCGGGACAGATTCGCAGACAGGACAGGTAAGTTGGTTTCTTCTGGGTACTTCTGGCCTCGGCTCATACTGATGATATCAATAAGTCTGCCGATTCCTTCCAGGGACGAGATTATTAGCTCGCCTGTGCGCGAGTACGGTGACGTCCCTGGGGCGACATCTGGATACACCGTGCCTTCCCACAGGCCGCCGACCCCCGTTATGGACAACCCGAGCGACGAGCTCGATCGGGAGCTCGCGAGGGCGCATGCTGGAAAGCGTGGAATATGAAATTTGAATCGGTAGCGTACATGCCCCTGTGGGCTGTACAGAGGACGGAAGATGAAGCCAAAATGGAATATACCTCCTCATAGATCGTAACTCTCGAACTCATTTGTTTTTTTGCTCACCATGTCTTGCTTTGTTGTTTGTCGTAATTGATGCATTAGAACGGAAACACTTCAATGCTCCTCAAACAATGTATAATTGATGTTTAACGTCCCACATGTTTTCAAAATACGACTGTAACGCATCTCTGATGCATCTTGACTAGATTTATATTGAACTGATCATCCAAAAACACAATAATGAAGCGAAATCAGAAGGGCCATCAGCACTGACTCGGGTGACGCGTGAAGACGAAAGGCTGAGAGGCAGTTTCTACCATTGCAAGTGTGGTATTCCAAGCCTGAAATTGAAGGCCAATGTCATGATACATGATACACACACGAGCAACATAAAAGTGCATACTAAACATGACACCACTAGGACTCGATACGGGTATGACAACTAGCTCATCGAAGAAATTACAAGCACCGAGTAGAAAAAACCAGACATCAAACACGATCCATACAACAACTGAGAAAGAAGAAGAGATCGAAAACTATGACGAAGATCAGTCCTCAATGTCACGCCATAATTCTTTCCACGTCCGCCAGGGATAGGTTTATGCTCTCGACGACGCAGTTGATCAAGGGCTGATAATCACCTTCCCAAGCCTACGCGGTGTCGCACATCAGCAGAGTCCTAGGCTAACTACTAGACCACCAGTACTCACGGTATTCATACTCTCATAATATGTCCTTCGCCACACAGGCGAAATACATAAAGGCGGAAAACCATGGCGCACAAGGGGGATAGAGGACAATAGCCTCGCCATCCGTCCATTTCCATCCTAGATGAAAAGGAATGAGGAGAACGATATGGATTCATCCTAAGCGAATACTCACATCGAACGGGTGACACCGTGTGATCGTGACATGGATCCATGCAGCAGTCGCGAACGGATTGCGCCATCGTGCGATGTATTGCTGAATGAATCGCCCAGGGGTGTCAGCAAAGAGAAAGGGGATAGTGAGAGGTGTAAGCCGACGCGTACCCTTGCCATCTTGCAAATATAGTCAAGCTGTTGGTCTACTAACTCGGCAGGACAAAACGCAAGGTTATATTGATGGCTCCTTATCACTGCTGACTTCTGCGTGGCTTGCCGCGTAAGGCCCGCATTAACGTAGCGAACTGCACCATTGCCCCCGCCGACGTCGATGATCTGGATCTTGGAGGTCCGCATGAGCGTTTTGTGGATCTCCTTGATGGTGTCAGTCGTCAGCTGCTCGACGCAATCGGCAAGTTTCGGGATAAATGTGTATGCCTGGAGTTCGATTTTCCGGTTCATAGCGTTTGGTGAGTAGTGCACGTATCAGTCGACGATTGCCGTAAGTTAGATGACAATGTACGTGCCTCGTCTAGATCGTGCAATGCATTCGTGAGTGCTTCTGGGTCCCTCACCCCCTTGCCCGGTGCGCACTGAACGAGCGAAGGGACAAAGCCATATCGCGTCAATGCATCGATGGACTGTAAAAAGGTGATTCGCATTTGCAAAAGAAAGAAAGGAGACGCTAATGCCCTGGCGTACTCTGGTCATAAGTTCGCAATCATGGTCAAAATGAATTGCTTGAAGCCAGATATAATTGAGGAATTGTTTCTGATAGCTGGACGTCCGCCAAGTATTGAGGATCTCGGGTGCACATGGCGGCAACATTGGCCACGCGAACGGATTGGCGAATGCGCGAGCGTGTTTCCAAGTTTGGAAGAATTGTAAGCTGTCGCTTTTGAGTGCTGCGCGAAATAGTAACCAATCAAGGTGCGCGGTGACGACACAGAAAGACAGGGTTATTAGTGTGCAATTTGTAGATTAACCTAGGCCTTGTACTTCACCCTGTTTTTCTGCATCTCCGTGGGCCTGATTCCGCAGTGTCTCGACAAACAATGCAAACGATGCGCCATGAGTCGTACCCACATCGATCACGTGAAGTACCTATTCGAAATCACAAAAGGACACGTCACACGCCATAAGGCACGACGTACCTCTTCATACAATTCCAGTGCGGTGCTGAGAGAACCTCCAGCAGCACGCACGTCTGCAACTCTGACCTGAAAAAATGGAACTGGGAACTTGGGGAGGTAGTAATCCTCCCAGGCGAGTGCGAGGTCGCGAAGACGTCGTTCAAAGTCAGAAGGATCCAATACGTTATGAAGACGGTTGATCATGTCACAGAGGGCTCTGGCATCTTCGTGTGGCACGATCTCGGGGATGACCTGTCCCAAGAAGCAGTGGGTAGAAGACAACAACGGATGGGTGAAGGGGGGCAAGCGCGATGGGAGATCAAAGGTCAAGGCGAAGATGGGGAAGATGATGTCAGGTCACGTACCACTAGTTCAGGTATCGAGACATAGTTCCAGCCCGCGATACGCGTGGGCGCGAGTTCCGCACAGTGGAAGGGTACGCGGAAATCTGAGTCTAGTTCCATCGTCGTTGGGTTTGGACGACGATGTGGAGTGGATGGAGATGGTCACAGGCGCCGGCGATAAGCGACTTTGGGAGGCGAACCAGCACCACACCGAAACAGTTACGAGAAAGAAGGCAACTTGGGCTCTTACCTGACCTGACCCAAGCTTGGTCGCTGACACAACACGGAAAGTAACGGGATTCGAACACAAACCCCGCGCTCTGGGGAAGAGTCTGGACTCAGCCTGGTCGAGTGGCGTCCTTGTTAAATATATGGTCCTGGGCCAGGTCACTTCACAGGGTGCCCACATGCCCCAGTACCCCCAATCGCGTGAGGTGAACCCTGTATCAACCTCGATGGGGGACAAATTTGCGCCTGGAACCAACCATAGCCCTTCTGTGAAATATATGGTGCTGAATCAATTACATCAGTGACAGACCTCGACCTTTCGGATCTCTTGCCATGCGGCCAATATGGGTCTTCTTGTACCGAGATTCTGTGATAAATTGATCGCGATCCGTGGCCCGCCAAGTAGGATCCAAAATGAATTGAAGACGACACGTTGCGGAGTGACCAGACCCAGCAGGCTTGGTCGCAATTCCCCAGTCTACAACATCACAG
>JBBPTK010000061.1:0-36955 GCA_038094135.1 Spongiforma cf. squarepantsii | reverse complement strand
CATTGAGATAATGTTTGATCCACTTGTTCGAAAAAGGTTCTGTGTCCACTTTGAGAGATTCATACATATCCTCTGGATTGTCATCAAGGTTGGTCGGTTGTGGTGTCTCGATAGGAGTCGGTTCAACAGATGGTTGAATAGGAATAGAGTTGTCTTTTTCAATGTCAACAGGACGTTTGTCACCATAGACATTGTCTGGGATAATCCTAGGTTTAGGATTTCGACCAGATCGACGAAGTTCTTCAGAACGGTCATGGTGTGGTCTAGTGCAAAACTCGGCAGTAGATTCACCATGTTCCTGAGATGGTGGTAACCAGACTCGAGGAGTGAGTGGAGGAACTTGGAAGGTTCTTTGTTCCTTTCTGAGAAGATCTCTTTCCTTTTGCATGTGACCAGTGTCCTTGAGTTTCTTCTTAACGACATGATGATCAGATGGATGGATACGAGATGAATCATCCGGTTTCTTTCTTCTAGTAGCCAGACGAGTGGGTGAGAATGTTTTCTGTGGAAGTGGAGGAGTAGGAGGTGGTGAAGGTGATGATGAAGATTCTGGAACAGGAGTAGGTGATCTTGGTTCCCAGTTGGGATTCTAGTGTTCAGATAAGTCGTCATCTTCTTCCTTCTTTGGGCCAGAAGTTCGTTCTTCTTTTGGAGGATCTGATTGATTGGGAGTATTACCAAAATATGGATAAGGATAGGGGTAAGGATAATAGATGTCTCGATGTGGAGCTGCAGACTCTCTATGAGACTCTTTCTCCTTTGGTAAGGGTTCGTCAGATATGTCAGAATCAGGTTGTTCATCTTCAACTCTGATAGGGTCAGGTCTGTCTTGTTCCTTGGAACAATATGGGAAGAATTCTTCATCAAATAATGCTTGTGTTGCTACCACAATTTGTCTCTTCTCCTTAGACCAGAAGCAATATCCTTTAGTGTGGGATTCATAGCCAAGGAATACCATTTCTTCTGATTTTGGTGACAGTTTTCCAGTTCTGTCTTCAGGAGGGATGAACATGTATGCCTTGGATCCAAATATCCGGAAGTAGGATACATCCGGCTTCTTGCCTAAAAATTTCTCAATGGGTGTAGACCATTGATGTCTCCTCATAGGTTGACGATTATAGATGTGTAGGGCACAGTCAACTGCTTGTTTCCAGAAAGTCTTTGGAAGACATGCATGATGATGCATTGCTTCTGCTTTATCAAACAAAGTGCGATTAAATCGCTCTGCTGACCATTCTGTTGAGGGGTTCTTGGAACACTTGTTTGATGGGTAATACCTCTAGATGAGAGGAATGATTGAAATTGGTTACCCAAGTATTCCCCCCCACGATCAGAATGTATAGAGGTACAGGAAGATCTGGTCTGGGATTCAACCTAGGTGAGCATGTTCTTAAAGTGTTGAGCAACAGCACCCTTGTTCTTCAGGTAAGAGCATAGAGCATAACCAGAGTAATCATCAATGAAGGTGAGGATATAGATGGAGTGGTCAATCGCTTGAGGGCAAATTGGTCCCATGAGGTCAGTGTGTATTAGGCCAAGAATCCTATCAGATCTTTTATCAGACAGACAGAAAGACTGATTGGTCATCTTCCCCAAAGCACATCCTTTACAAGGAGGCATGGATGATGGAAGGGTAATGTGTGGAAAGCCTTCCAGGTGTGGAGCAGCGGCACGAAGAGTGTTCTTTGCAGCGTGTCCAAGATGTTGGTGCCAAAGATGATAAGAATTTTCCTTTGTCAGAGAATAAACAGATCTTGACATCAGATTGATCAGTGTAGACCGAAACCAATGAAGATTGTTATTTGGAGATAAAGCACCAGCCTGTATCACCAAATTATTCTCTGTGTCCCAAAGTTGTGTCATGTTATTTTCCACTAAACAGTGGTAACCACCCGCTATGAGAGTGTTTAGGGAAAGTAGGCGATGTGATGCTGATGGCATATGCCATACATTCTCTAGAGTGATGGGATGTCCAGGTTGTTGTTCGATGATGATTTTACCAGGACCAAACATGGGTACCTTGGAACCATTTGCAACTGTGGCAAAGCGTTGGTTCTGTTCTAAATGGATGAAGTCATCCAGGTAAGGAGATATGTGGTCAGTGCAACCACTATCAATCATCCAGTGGTCTTTGGCAAAATCTGATGTGCATGCAGCGCAGTTTCTCTCGCACATCAAAGCATAGTAGTCACAAAGTCTATTCTCTAATTCTACCTCATAATAGTACATATCAGATAAAGGTCTCATCTCAGAGGGAGAGTAATCTCGCACAGGTTGTGCGGTTATCTGAGAGGGGAGGATCTCACGAAGAGTCACAACATCCCTCTGTACAGGAGGCAGAAATAGGTGAGCCTTATCTAAGGTCTCATGATCATGACTGTGTGAAGAAGGTAGTCCACCAAGGTTGAAAGTGATGGAACGCTTAGCCTTCTTCTGCTTCCTTTTTCCTGTCTCCATGGTAGAATTGGATGGTTCAGTAGAGTGGAGATTCTCTTCAGAACCGAGATGGAAAGGACTCATTACCACTTGTATCCATATAAGTATCAGAGGGTATTTCACCATCTTCAACATGGTCTTGAAATCGATCTTCTGGAGAAATCTCTCCTTCTTCCCAAGCAGAGTGTGTATAGAACTCTTGATTTTCTTCGTTCCAATATTGGACAAGTGGTTGTTCTGTGTCAACCATATTGGAAATCACCTCATTCGCTTTCCCTTTCCTTTTGTCATACCAATGGGCAGACTGTGCACCATTGGATTGTTTTGACTTGAAATTCTTAGCTCCTCCTCGACCACGATTACCCCTGCCACAACCTCTAAAAGAGTTGGAAGGGCCAGGATGACTGGTATTCTGGGGTTGAGAGGAAGAGGGACCAGACTGTTGATTTCTCCAAGTAGTCTGTGACGAATTGGGTGGTCCATTGCGAATTAGAGTCATATGATTGTTGGAGGATTGCACATTGTGCGATTTGTGACGAAAGGAAGAGGAATGTCCAGGATTGTTCTGATGGAATGATGAATCAATCATCATCTGCTGACTGACATGATTAGAGATTGTGTCAAGATTGAAGTCAGCATCAGAAACATTATGGACAATGTTGGAAACGAAAAGATGTTGGGAAGATGGGAGATTGGAAAGTGCAATCATTGCACGAAGACTGTCGGGAAGATTTATACCATGTTGTTGAAGACGAGTGAAGAGAGTGGATAACTCTGCTAAGTCATTAAGAGCTGTAGCAGGTCTGATACAAGTTCGAAGGGCTTGGTTGAAGAGACTATATCTGAAGGCATTGTTGGCAGAACCGAAGAGTTCTTTCATCTTGTCCCAGAATTTCTTTGCAACAGATGGTTTGGCATTCACAGTAGTTGCCACATAGTCATAGGTTGCATAGTGAATGTGGGCATCAATGACAGTGCCAGCCATGATTCCTAGAATCTTTTTGTCAACTGGTTCGAACTTGTGTTGGTCAGCAGCAGCTAGATCAGAGTAAGTGGTGGTTCCATCTATAATAGACCAAACCATGGCAGCGTTGAAAGCATTCATGATCTTGATAGACCAGGTAGCATAATTGCTTTGGCCTTTAAGGTAGGAGGTAACCTCCATGACTTTGTGAGACTCGAGTTTAATATCCTCTGCTTTGACGATAGACATGATCAATAAGGTGACCAGAGATATGCGCTGTCAAGAACATTGTTAGAATCATCAAACAAATTAGAATACATAACCTGAATCATAGAGAATGAAGTGCTTGAACTTGGACTTGAAGATCCTAGATTCCCAGCTGCTTGTTGCTGTCTTCTCCTCTCTCTTTCTGCTAGTGATCTTTGTCTCCTCTCTTCTAGTGCTTTCTCAGCACGTCTGTTCTCCTCATGACCTCTCCATGCATTGTAGTGAGTCCTCCAGGAGAGTGATTTCTTTTCCTCTTTCTTTCCTTTTGAAGTCCATTTCCCAACAGCAAAGTATTTCCTTTCATTAACTCTTGGCCACCAGAATTTCCAGTTCCTTGAAGGATGACAACATATGTTTGATTCCCTTTTGATGACTTCCTTGTATGTCAGGATATTGCAAAGAGAAGGAATAGAGTCATCTTCTCTTGCATGTTGGTGAGCCAACATTTCATGGATCCTGAAATGTAAGTCATCAAAGTAATGCCAGTTTTCTACTAATTCCCCATTCATGGTAACATGAGTTGATCCACAAGATATATATGGAATGATTAACGACTCGTTTGTCGAGAACGAGTTTAGCGTTAAAAAGTTTTCCATATATACAGATTGAGTTTGTGGATTCAAGTCACGAACATACCATGTATCAAATCTAGTAATGGGAAAAACAGAGTGGGGAGTGAAATTGACAAGAGAGGAAAGCATACGAAGTGAATCTGGAATAATAGATAAATTGGTGATAAGAGTATCAATGTCCTCTTCGTCTAGGAGGGAGTCTTGAGAGAGAATATCCCTCAGCTCTGTCATAGTTGACATCAAAGCTAAGTAAAGAAGAAACTTCTTTAAGTAAGTGTTCTTTAGCAGGATGTTTACGATGAAGGGAAAGGAAATGTCTACATAAAAATCGTTGGTTGGGATAAGGGTTGGAAAGGAATCTCTTCCTCATTGCCTTGTCAAAGCGTTTGTTCCAAGACTTGACGTCTGGAACAAAAGGCTCTGCTTCAGGGGTGATAAGTGAAGGTTGAAAAGGTAATAAAATGTCCCTTTCAAAAGAACCATCCTCAAGTGCCTGCTTGTGCACTTGATTCGACCTAATAATCTTGTATCCTTGTCCATGGACCAGGTTGATGGAGGTACCATCTAGACCAGCTAGAGGGAAAGCATGAGCTTTGATGAACGAAGCAAGAGACTCTCCTTGATACATAAAACCTGAAATGTTGTAAGGGAGACCAGTTTCCAAACGATGAAGAGTGGTGGGAGTGACGATCCAATCAGTAGAATATAAAGAGATCGGATTGATCTGCTCCAGATCAGGTTGCTGGATCAGGGGGCCTATTTCCCTCAGCTCTATCTCCTTGGTCCGAGAGTTCCTGAGACGGAACTTGTACTTGGCGAGTCTCTCTACCTCCCAAGATCTCGGTTTCCACAATTCTTGATAAATTGCATAGGCCTTCTCTAACTCCGTTAGATGAAGACCATTCTTCGCCAGAAGACTGTGGTCTGGACCCAGTTCGACAAACTCTATCTGGGATGAATCTCCCACCTGGAAGACCTTGAGGCTGTCAAGGAGATCCTTGAATAGACCAGGCTGTGTTCCTGATCTTCGACCTTGGGGACAATTGGCGAAGGAGGGACTTGGGGAAACTGAAAGGGAAGAGTGGGAGCGAGAGGTGCCATTGATACGAGTGTTGTGTTGGAGTATAGCTTCTCTGACTTGGTTGTGACCTTCCTGAGAATCGAAACAAACAGATGGAGATGGGAAAGAGTGATGAAGACGAGAGGGAGCCCTGTGGTAGGAAGAGGAAGAGGATTGAGTAGGAGGAGTGATGTTCCTAAAAAAGATGAAAGCACTTCGACCTCTTTGACGACTATTCCTGTGAGGGCCTTGATCTCTTCAAGTAATCATCAATCTTTGTTCAGGATGGAAGCAAACCTCAGTAGGGAGAAGATTTGTCTGACAGATAGGACAAGGGAGTGGATGAATCTGAAGATTATGGGTTCTGGAATGGGAGGAAGTGGAGGAAGGTCTTCTAGAACATCTAGAAGCCGAAGGAGTGCGTGGAGGAGGAGGAGGAACTTGACGAGGTTGGTGAGGATGAGGATGAGGATGTCTTCCTCGACAATGGTCACTGTTGGAAGCAGAAGAGCTTGACTGAACTTGAGCAGGAGCTTGAGGAGAAGAGGTAGATGGAGCACGAAGAATAGGATCTTCGTGCGCAGCAACAGTGGGAGGATCTGTCCTAAGTTGGGAAGCATGGTAATGAGCATCAAAAGCCTCTGAAACAGTGGGATCATTGTCTCTATGGGTAGTGCTCTCAAGCACTAAGGTAGTATATGCTCCATAGTAGACGAGTTTTGTCTTTCCTTCTTCACATACTGTGACGAAGGCACTGTTTTCAGGTAACAGCCAACCACATGCTGTGTTGTCATCGAAGTCTGGTTGCAAAGAGAGGATGGCAACCATGACTGCCAGCAATGTGCGAAGGAAGTTAAAGACACAAATTACAACCCAAGTATGAGTGCCTTGAGCACCTCTAGGCATCGTGATGAAGGGTGTAGCTATGAAGTGAATGACGGACTAAAAGTGCCTTTAGGTGGGGCTCATAACCTATAGAAAGTGTAGACCACTCTCTATAGCAGCGAACGAAAGGGAGGCAGATAGTACTTGAGGATAGAGTACTTACTTGAGTGTAATGAACAGGTAAGGGTGGTTGGGTGGGTGAGTGGATAAGACTTGAAGGTCTTAGAGCGATGAGATGGAAGAAAGAAGTAAAACTTCGATAAGGACGAAGGACCTAAAGTCCTGTCCTTTTATACTATAGATACATGTTTGTATCTATGTATTCCTATCTATAAATGAGTAGGTAACTAGCCAATAGCTAAAGAAGCTCTAATTGTATGATGTGGAATAAGTGAAACAAATATATGAAACAAGTCTAGAACGTTCTCTTGGAATGTTCTGATTGTTTCATCTAAATACATGAATGAAACATGTATGAGAATTGACCTTGTCATACTCTATGAGTAATATGAATAGTGTGAGATTGGAACCTATAAAGAATAGAATAAATCCAATCTAGAATTGAGTTAAGGTTAAGGTCAAATATTAATAAAATATACTCGATTCTCAACACATGACAGTGCTGTGACAATGTTCACATTGGGTTCACAAAGAGCTATGGTGCGAATCACTTAGAGGCCACCAACTTTGTGCAAAATATCTAGTACTCTACAAAAAAATAGTGAATATTTTTCCTATTGTAAAAATGCATCTTTCATGAGGTGGAACAAAAGCCCAAGATGGATTTTTTTTTTAAAAATAATTGAGTGAGAAAAATAACACATGTGAGACATAATTGGCCACCAGCCATATATAGACAGAATGCAGTGTTACACGTGATCAAAAAGCTGTGCGACTGTTTCAGGAACACGGCGATGTGATCTGTACTTGGTCGAGCTGAAATTCTTTACCTGAATTTGTGCATCTTTTGTCTCCAGGCCTGAACGATAAGCTGTCATCCAATGGTGCATCCTGTCCCATAGTCATATACTTCTCAGCTCCACAGAGGCCAGTGCAATGGGAATGTTTGCTTTGAGAGTTTCAAAAGTGCAATCACAATGATCACAAAGATATTTCTTGACCCTTCCCCAAAAGAACTCAATGAAGTTCAGTTCACAGTGAAACTTGGGCAAGAAAATGCACAAATGGCTGTTGAGAATCTGATTATCTAATCAAGATTCTAAGAATATTCTAAGGTTTCACCTTCTAAACTTTCTTCTGGAATATTCTATGCTATTCATATTCATATTTACATAATCATCTAGAACATTCTATTCTAGAACATTCTATTCTAGAACATTCTATTCTAGAACATTCTATATGACATCATATGATGTCATAGGTCCAGACCATGACATCATAGATAAGGATGAGTCATATTTCATATTCTCTGACTCACCTGATAAGAGCCATTTATCCCATTGGATACTATATTTACTCTTATTGCCAACCCAAGGTCAAGGGTAACATAACCCTCTACCCTATTTCAAATTTACCTTTTATGTATGCTATACAGTAAACAAGTACAAACACACTGTAGAGTATATATACCAGAGGGATTCCCCTCTAACAATAACGGCTTCCAGTTGTTCCTTCTCTCTCACAACTCTCAGCACACTACAGGACCTAGTCCTTCTAACCCTTTTTCTGTTTCTAAATAAACCAAGTAAGTAGAGTTTCCTCTACTAAGGGTTATTACCCTTTCCCTTTCCTATTCTGGTACTAGTCGGTGTCACACACCACTATTACATTGGTGTACCAGTCTAAAGGACTGCGCTAGAGGATATACATTCTGTATTCCTTTAGGTTATGAGCCCTGCCAAGTGACCAAGTCCGTCTTACATGCACACAGACTTTTACTAGTCTATGATGCCTTTGGTCACAGGCGCATATACTTGGTTTTTAGTTCACCTGTTGAACAACCTGCGCATCCTCCTCGGGGTGCTCCTTTGCATCAATTACAACACCCCAACCGAGGTAGATGACAATTCTGTCATATGGGCTTGGGCAGACGGTGCTATCGTCATATGGCACAACCCAGCCACACGTCAAACTATTCACGCACTATTCAATGCAGATGAGGTACTAACAATGTCTTCAGAACCCAGAATTGACACTGGTACCTCATACCTTGATCTTGCCCAGTCCTTCCTAGATCGTCATCGCGCTGCCAGGACCTCCTTCGGCGATCCACTTCTCATTCTTCCACCCAGTATCCTTACTGACCAACTTCCTCCTCGTCTCCATCATCTTCCGGAGGTATCTTGCCTCCTTCCTATCACTGAGAACTCGGAGCCTGTCACTCAAGCTCCCTCTCCTGTCCAATTGACCACTCGCATACCATCGCTTGAGTTGGTTCCCTCTCCCAACCGGTCCTCTCCCACTTCTTCACAAGGTTCATACCATCCCGCTCCCAATCAACTTCCTCTCCGTACTTGCCTCATTACCCACTCCGCTCTTTGCCACGTAGGACCTGATTTCACAGTCCCACGTTCCAATCGCCTCCCTTGTCCTGTCTGTGGTCACTCCCTAGGTTTCGCTCAATGTTGTGCCCATCGGGAACTAAACATCCAAATCATTCGGATTCACCCCAGGTCTTCCGATTACTGTGTCGGACACCCCTTTACATACGTCAACATCTCTTCTGAACGACCTGAACGCATCCCTTCCTCATCCCGATCTACCTTTACCGTCACATCCTGAGATGGCACTCTATGAACCTATGGATGGCCACCTGTACCAAGAGACAACTCCAATCGCAGAGGTGGATTACTACGATCCAGCTCCACAAGAGGCCAATGCCCTCCTGGGCGTGCAGGTAACCAAATGGTGCGGGGAGATCGTGTGGGACGAGGAATCCCAACAAGGTATGGTCTACAGAGATCTGCTGGAGTTCCACCACCCTACAGTCAAAGGGCGGAATGAACTCACTTGGAGAGAACATGTTGGAGATGGAGAGTACATCCAACATGCTTTAGAACCCTTCTATACCAACATGGAAGAAGAAGTTCCTCTCCACCATCATGATCTCATCAATTCCACTCATCTTTCTTGCCCGGTAATCCTTCTTCCATCCAAGACTGGTGCCTCATGTCCTATCCATACTACTATGTTCAAGGACGAACCACTAGCTCAGGTCTTCGAAGGAGGTAATCAGCTGTTCCCCGTCCAATCCTATGACGACACTCTCCCAACTCGTATCCATCACCAAGGATTCAAGATCTTTTATACCAGTCAGCTGAAACCCTCCAATGAAGAACCACAGGTGAATGATTACCTAAACGCTCATATTCCTAATTATAGCCACTGATCTTCTGTCGGAGGCCGTTCTCCTATTATTCATCCTTCCACTATGACTTCCTTTAACCATTGTCTGGATAATATTTTCAGATACCAGTGGCTTTACTCTGACAATCCTACCATAGCTAAACAATGCGAACACTCTCATCGTCATAGGATTATCATAGACAGATTGGAGAAGAAACTCAAATCCAATGTCTGCTATGATCAATTCCTTGGAGAAGAGTCTCCGAGAGTGCTTCGACTTAGACGATGCAGACATCGCCGTTCTAAATTACAAGGTTAAATGCTATGTAGAATTTGTCTATGTCATAGATCCTCTACTTTCCCTTTCTTTTCGTCAAATACCTTTCATCATATCCAAATCTAGCTCTTCAATATAATGGAAACGGAAACAACAATGGGATGATCGCATACTGTGATACAGACTGGGCAGGCGATATAGAAACATCCAGATCCACAACTGGATACATCATTTCTCTCGCCAACAACCCAATCTCCTGGTTAACGAGACGTCAGAAAAGAGTTAGACTTTCATCCACTGAAGCAGAATACTGCGGCATGACAGAATGTGCCAAACAAATTGAATGGATTCGAAATGTCTATTCCAATCTCAAAATCAAACTTGGTCCTATACCAATGTGTGTAGACAACCAAGCAGCCATGTTTTTAGCCCAAAATCCTGCACAAGAAGGACGCACCAAACACATCCGAAAGGATGATCACTACATTTGAGAAGCCATTGAATTTGGTGAAGTCAAATTATATTACGTGCAAACTGGAGAACAACATGCAGATATGTTCACCAAGAACTTGGGCAAAACCAATTTTGAGAAAGGAATCAAATCCATTGGTTTCATACAATATCCCATCTCATGAATATTCTAGCATGGAGGAGTGTTGAGAATCTGATTATCTAATCAAGATTCTAAGAATATTCTAAGGTTTCACCTTCTAAACTTTCTTCTGGAATATTCTATGCTATTCATATTCATATTTACATAATCATCTAGAATGTTCTATTCTAGAACATTCTATATGACATCATAGATAAGGATGAGTCATATTTCATATTCTCTGACTCACCTGATAAGAGCCATTTATCCCATTGGATACTATATTTACTCTTATTGCCAACCCAAGGTCAAGGGTAACATAACCCTCTACCCTATTTCAAATTTACCTTTTATGTATGCTATACAGTAAACAAGTACAAACACACTGTAGAGTATATATACCAGAGGGATTCCCCTCTAACAATAACAACTTCCAGTTGTTCCTTCTCTCTCACAACTCTCAGCACACTACAGGACCTAGTCCTTCCAACCCTTTTTCTGTTTCTAAATAAACCAAGTAAGTAGAGTTTCCTCTACTAAGGGTTATTACCCTTTCCCTTTCCTATTCTGGTACTAGTCAGTGTCACACACCACTATTACATTGGTGTACCAGTCTAAAGGACTGCGCTAGAGGATATACATTCCATATTCCTTTAATGGCCAGCATTCTCAATAACTTCTCGAACAAGTGACTGTTGTTCCTTGAAATCTGGCTGAAGTTCAAGAATCCGCTTTCCACAGCAGTTGGTGGATTCAGTATTGCACTTGCTCTTGCATTTCCCACAGAGGTTGTGTGTCCATAAGCCCTGTTCTTGCAAAATGACCTTGATTCCCTTCGGTTGATCAGCAAACTCAGGGTGATCTGGTGGGAACACCATTGGTTGCTCAATCTGGATTCTGTCTTTGATGAACCATCCATTTTGCATCCATGCCTGTTGACCTCCTGGATTGACATTCATCCGGTTGGAAACCAGAGCATCCTCTGCATACACAGAATGACCTTGTGAATTGTCAATGAGAAATAGTGCCTGATAACTGGCACCATGAACTCTTTCAAATGTTGGGATTATCTTTTCTTTGAGCTTTTCAAATGTCATGAGTAACAATCTCATCTGATTGTGCATTGGATGACAGACCTGTTTGACAAACAGCTCGCCTATCCAAAACCCATCATGATTTTTTCCATACTCAATTGAAACACCAGCATCCACCAGGTGACCCACAGTTGAGCAAATAACATCGCTTCAATGGATTCCTCGTCCAGCACCTTTCTTTTGCAGTTGGAATTTATCATCAAACACCCAGTAGTGATCAATGGCATCATTTGCCTGTGCGGTCATTTTATTGTGTGCACAAAGCACCAAACATTGCTTCACAAAGTTTGAGGGTTGCATGACAACCTCTGTTTTGACTTCTCTGACCATGAACTGAACCAGGCGATTCTCATATTCTTGCATCCTTGGAAGAAACTCTTCTTGATGATATGCGACAACGTCTGGTCAGTCATGACCATCAAAGTACAATCCCTTTCAATGCTTGAGAAACTGAAATCCCTCTTTGTGTAACCACCGTTGTGCTGTAGCAAGTGAGATTCCGTGTCCGACCTTCAAATGAATCCTTGGAAAAAGTTCAAGCTCCATGTATTGTTTAAGGCCACCAGGCATTTCAATGTCGACAAGACCTCTTGCATATTTTTCAGCTTCATGAGGAATGAGTTCATTTTTTGTGAGTTTTGCAAGTTTGTCAGGATTGATTGCCCACTTATTTGAGCGCACATATGTCCACAGCTCTTCAGCAATGGCAGGGTCACTCAGAAGTGAGTACACCTTTACATGTCACCCTTTGAATGACTGTGGCAGCTCTTGATCCATAATCCATGCCTGTGACCAGCTCCGAACTTGACAGCCACCCCATTTTGCAGCAAATCTGTGCACCTCAGCAGCCCGTTCTGATGCGTCAATTGTATAGTGCTGATTTTTGACCACCAGACTCAAATGTGACCAAATGGCTTGTGCTCGCCTTGCCTGTAATCCGTTTGGTCCACCCACAAACTCCGTCTTCTTCGACTGCAGCACCTGGTTTATTGCATCCAATGCATCCTGGAATACTGACATCCTCACTGCCCTTGTTTGCTCCCGCTGAACTCGAAAAGGAACATCAAGTTTTTGCTGCTTAAGGGGGGGGACAGCCTGTGTTGAGAATCTGATTATCTAATCAAGATTCTAAGAATATTCTAAGGTTTCACCTTCTTAACTTTCATCTGGAATATTCTATGCTATTCATATTCATACTTACATAATCATCTAGAACGTTCTATTCTAGAACATTCTATATGATATCATATGACGTCATAGGTCCAGACCATGACATCATAGATAAGGATGAGTCATATTTCATATTCTCTGACTCATCCGATAAGAGCTATTTATCCTATTGGATACTATATTTACTCTTATCTTCAATATAGGGTCAAGGGTAATATAACCCTCTACCCTATTTCCAATTTACCTTATATGTATGCTATACAGTAAATAAGTACAAACACTCTGTGTAGTATATATACCAGAGGGATTCCCCTCTAACAATAACAACTTCCAGTTGTTCCTTCTCTCACAACTCTCAACACACTACAGGACCTAGTCCTTCCAAAATCTTTTCTGTTCCTACACAAACCAAGTAAGTAGAGTTTCCTCTACTAAGGGTTATTACCCTTTCCCTTTCCTATTCTGGTATTAGTCGGTGTTTCACACCACTATTACTTTGGTATACCAGTCTAAAGGACTGCGCTAGAGGATGTACATTCCGTATTCCTTTAGCCTGGACTTGGCCCTTTTGACTCGAAAGGGGACTGTTTTGTGCCTCACTGCTGGATGCTCCAGTCATGGTGGAGTCCATGACGGATGGTGTGTTGGAATCATCCGGTTCGGAATCCGAGTCACAAGGCTCAGAGTCAGACAAGTCAGACAGATATCCGAGTCTGCTGACCCATCCAGCATGACTCACACAAGAATCAGTGGACTTGCATGGATTTGATACAGATGTGGATGGCAGCATTGAAGGTATGTCATGACTTTTTTTGGTATGGCATTGGATCAGAAACTGACACATCATTGCAGACTCTGGAGTTGTTCTGTCCGAGCGCAGATACATTTGAGTGAATATTCATACCTTGGAGTAATTGATACTCATGATATTTCAAAGGCTTTTTTGGCTGCCACACAGTCTTGTGCAGCCTTCTTGTGTCGGCATCAAGTCTGGTCAGAATGACCGTTATAACCAAGGGCACAGTTACTTTCTGCATCCTTCCACTCAGCTGATGTCTTCACCTGCAGGATTTTTTTGTATTGTGATATTGAGCTACCGTCTTCCAGCTCGTCCAAACACAGGATACATTTATCCTTCCTCTTATATTGACATAGTATTTGAATCACTAAATGCTGATTCTGATCTTGATTTGAATTTAGTCTTGCACATTCTATAAACAATGGCACACGCACTCCCTGAAGACTCTTCCACCAAATATGACCCCAAGTTCATTGGAGAATATATTCTCACAGGAAAGATGAACTATCCAATGTGGTCTGCCATAGTCCACATGGAACTTGAAGCATATAATGTCTTCAAGATTGTCAATGGCTCCACTACCTACAACAACATGCAAAATGCTGATCAACAAGCGAAATTCAAAGCTGTTAATAACAAGGTAGTTGGAATCATCAGCAAGACATTAGACAAGTCCCTCATCGACTATGTTGATCATGATGAACATCACATCGCTGCACCTGACAGCACCATTACCTTGGCTTATGTCTCAAATGCGAAACACCTTTGGGACAATATGAAGATACTCTTCGGAGTACAAGACAAATCTGCCATTTATGCCTGTTTCCAAAGAGCACTCAGGAAACACATAACCATTGCAAAATATGCCCATGATTGCAATGAGATATGGAGCCTCTTCAGCCAATTAATGGACACTGGAGTTGGTATTTCAGAACAACTCAGATGCATGATCATGCTCAACAATCTTCCAACTGAACTCCCTACTTTCGCCTCTGTCATAATCAATTCCCTTTCTGATGGCAACTTCACTATGCAAAACGTAATTGGACGCATTGCTGATGAAGTTCAAAACTATCAAAACCAGCATAACTGTCCTACTGGATCTAGACCACCTATCAGATCCAGAGCAAATGAAGTCGAAGCCAACCGGACTGTAGCCATAAAGAAAGGTCCTCCTCCTGCAAACTCATGGAATCAACAAGCTAAACCACAAAATTCCAATCACCCTAATCCCTCTAACCATAACTCCACACCACATGGAAGAGGAACCTCTTATGGTCGAGGATTGCCAAAGTCCAAAAAACCTGGCAAAGGGATGAACAGGAATTGGTTCCAAGTGAGACAGAAAGGAAAGGCAAAAGCCAACGAAGTACAAGTAGAAGATGACACTTATGCAAATGAAATTGTCATGGGAGATCACACCATTTCCCCAGTAGTTAATCTACCATCACCAAGATTTCCAACCTTGGATGATGAAGTCCCACAAGGACTATACAATGAGGCAGATGCCTTCCTTGATGACTACTTGGAGGATGGAGAAATGGTACCTCAAGCAGAAGATTATATAGAGGATGATAATGGAATGAACATGGCAGGTTTATCTTTACAGCCCTTTTAAAGGAGAGGCACCGACACACCTCCAATTTGGTGACCTCATCCATCCTGCGGAGATAAAAGGAGAAATTACTAGGGTCACTCTGCAAAGAAAGCAGAAGAAAGAGAAAGGAAAAGTTACTTTTTCCATTGGTGGACTTATTTCTTCCCATAGTCACAACAATATCCATCAACTGGATATTGCCAACACCCTTTTACCTTCACAATCTAGACAGGTAGCTGTGGTTCAACCATGAGTTAGAGCTGGATCACCAACACCAGCCCCCTACCTTATCTCAGATACTGCATTTGGTGTTGAGAATATATACTGTGACTTTTATGCCTTGGTGTGCAACACTGAACAAAACCTCACCTTTTCCAAACAACACTGGTTAGTGGATAGTGGTTGTACTGACCACTTAACACCATTCATAGATGATTTCATCCACCTTGAACAAAACGAGAGATTTGCCACTGTAGCCAATGGACGAACATTACCACTCTATGGACCAGGAAAGGTGATCATTCAAGATCAACCAAATACTACCCTCATTCTAGAGAATGTCTGGTACATGCCAGACGCAGCACATAGGCTTCTTAGCCTAAACACCCTGATCAAACAAGGATATAAATGCAACGTTGAAAACATCACAACATGTATTTGGAACACAGAAAATGTGATGGTCATACAGGCATCTGCTTTATGTCCATCAAATAATTGGGATTAGAAAGTATGGGAAGCATCATAGTTAGTGCTCAAAATAAGTATATCATATATGACAGACACTCTTTCAAATTTCCTTCTTTTTTGATATAGAAAATTGGGTGCATATCTCCACATGGCTATTATATAATTGAATTCTATCACTTGTATATTGTTTCTAGCTTCATTCCTGGTCTCCTGAGCATATTTGCACATTGCTACAGTATGGTGTGTTTGTGCAATCAGCCTTCAGATACACTTGCAAAACAAGTAGAAAAGATAGTTACACTGTGATTGTATGGTTGCACATATGGGGTCTATATGGTACTCAGAGACAGATAATGATGTATATTTTAGGTCACAAAAGATTTGAGGTTGATACCTCTTGAAATAAGCTTAGGGCATTCAGATTACAGGGGGTAGTGTCAGCAACAAAAAATAAAATGCACAGTACTTTTTTTGTTGTCCATACAACCATTGAGGTACAATCAATATTTTGGAGTTTTTGACTATTCTACATTATACTAGAGTATAGTGGCTATCTACTGAGCCCTATATCATGTGGTGAAGTGGCCAGGTTGTGGAGATATGGGCGATGCATCAGATTATGTAATCCTGTGCATTTCCATTTTGAGACACTGTAGATCATTCTATATGATGTCATTGTCTAGAACATGACATCATCAGTCCAGATGATTCTACATGAGTCATGCTGACTGATTTTACTTACTCATATTTGAAATAAGAGCTTTATGCTATTGGCTGTTGTTCACAACCCTTTACCCTATTTCAAATATTCCTTTTATACTTACTATGGACACAATAGATACAAACAATATCCTGTAGTATATAAGACCAGGACTTTGTCCTATCTCAATAACGAGTTCCCACTTCATTCTCTCTTCTACAACCCAACCACCCAACCCTCTAAGTCTTACCAAGACTATAAAGAGTACTTGTTCCCATATAACCAAGTAAGTAGCAGTCTCTTGCTACTGTTCATCATCCCCTTTGTTCCTGCACTGTAGAAATTTCCTATTTGGAATCTCTATAAAAACGACTGGCTTCAGCCCCAGCAGGCAACAACAAACGAGAATGGCTGGATTCAGCCCCAGCAGGCAACAAGTGATTGGCTTCAGCCCCAACCAGGCAAGACGAGTGAGCGAGATAGCATGAACAGGACCTGAGGGCACAACGGAGGCACCTCAGTCACAACAATTCAGCGAGAGTCAAGTTTGTGTTGAGTAAAATGACCGCAGCGACAGACAACGATGGGTGCATCACAGTATTGGTTCAAACTCAACTCTAACATATTAGTAATCTACGTGTAGCTACAAGTACTTTCGGTCAAACTACGTAAATTAATCTAACAATCCTTATGTCATCTTATCTCTAGACAACTCATATGATCTTCTAGTACATTCTATGTCTAGATCATCAATCATTCTATATGACATCACACTCTAGACTATGACATCATTGTCTAGAACATGACATCATAGATAAGGATTACTCATATTTCAAATACCTTTACTGATATTTCATATGAGATACTTTTCCTATTGGACAGTATTAATTCTTATCTCCATACCCTTTACCTAGATATACAGGTTACTGACAAATAGGCCTTAGGGTCTTACAACCCTTCACCCAGGTCATAGGGTATTTCCCTATTTACCCAAGTACATACATAAGTACAAACACTGTACTTTAGTATATAAGGACCAGCCCTACAGGCTGGTACAATAAGTGAATACCACAGACCCTTCTGCCTATTTCCTTCACATCCCTGTAGTCCTACAAAGACTATAAATCCCTCTTCTGTCCATCCTTTTGAGTATAAACCTAGGTTAGTATTCTTAATTGAATACTTTCTTCCTTTTTCTTCCCTCTGCTAGAAACTCTCTTCCCTTAAGGGGAATGTCCAGTTTCTCAAAGCCCCAGCTCAGTGCTTGTTGTTAACACCAAGCTCAAGTTCCTAGTAACCACAAAGCTTGAGGAGGATCTCACGAAGAGTCACGTCACTCGAGTAAAGGTTATGAACGAGAGGAGATTCTCTTAGTCACTCTTTCAGACTAAGGTCACTAGTATACTGAGCTATTATTGCGCAGAACTAGCTTGAGGCTACTGACATAGTATGTATGGGTTTTTATAGGTATGGATCAAGTGCATGGACCAAGACGAGAATAGAAGGTATCATGCAGGAGGCGGAAATAAGATGAAGTGCCTCGTGCATCTGAAATGATAATGGAAATGAAATGTGCATGTTGTTGAAACACGTACCGAAACAATGGTGAAACAAATAGCGGAAATGAAATGTAGGGATCTAGTCAGAATCAGAAGAGGTGGTGAGAAGGCGAACATGAGAGAAGTTGAACCTAGAGGGGTTCAAAGAAATGAAAGAAGTGTACAACTTGTTGACTACACAACTCTGCACTTGCACCTTGACTGTAACACTTGTCAACATTCTTCAATTCATGAGGGTGAGGCCATGGTGAGGAGGCATGGATGGGAGTAGTAAAGAACTGGAATGATTCTCCTAAAAAAACCAAAGTTCTTGCAGAGAGAAAGAAAAGAAAATAAGTATCCAAGAAAGGATACTGACCTGGTCACTTGGAGAGTTGATATGGACAAAGGTAGTTTATAGTCTTTGTTAGCCTTGGAGTGTAAGCTTGTTAAGCTTAGAGAGGAATTGAAGACAAGTAGAACTTGTTATTCATCTTGTTGGTTATTGTAGAGCCCATGTGGTAGCACTTTGTGAACAATTCCAAGTGGCCTGTGTGACAAAAGACCAAGATTGATGACTGAGCCCCAGTGGATGGGCCCGAGGGTACTATGAGTCTGAACAATGACTGGGCCTGAGATCTAATATCACCATGTGATTGGGAAAGGCCAGTCTTCTGAGCATGGCATTAAACATGACTGTGAGATGCACTCAGGCCTGTCTACTAGATGTGATACCAATAACATACAACACACTTGGACCTGTATACTTGGAGCAGTATTAAGAATATGAGAAATCATATTCTATATAATGGTCAATTCTATCTTTATCTATATGACCAGTTATATGCTATTCATATTCATACTTAGAAGTTTTATCTTCTTAGTCATGTGACACACTAGCACCATCTAGAATGATCTATGATCTTTATGATATGCTATGTATTATCTTATCTTATCACTCATGTGATATTCTAGAACATTCTATTCTAGATTGTTCTATATAATGTCACTATGACCTCATGGTCTAGTACATGACATCATGAGTCCAGACTATGACATCAGAGACATCTGACTCATACTGACTCAAATTTGATATTCATATTTGAAATAAGAGCTTTACATTATTGGCTATTACTCATACCCTTTACCTCATTTCAAATATTCTCTATTTAGATGCTGAGATATTATTCCTATTGGATACTATCTTCATCATGGGCACAGGGTTCTTCCAACCCTTGACCCAATACATACAAGTACAAATATACTCCTGTAGTATATAAAGACAGGACTTCATCCTGTAACAATAATGAATTCTCTACAAGTTTCTCCACTCTAGACTGAATAAGTCTATACCACTAGCCTTACCAAGACTATAAAGAGTTCATTCATACTATAGTTGGTTCATATCAAAGCCCAACCAGGTCAGTATACTTGATTGTATACTATTTCCTTTTTCCTTTCCTGTGCCAGAGAAGTTGATCCTTTGAGGATTATTTCCTCATTGGCTTATATAACTTTGTTAAGCAGTACCAAAGTGTACAATATGCTCAGGCCTGTCTACTGGAAGTAGCATCATGAACATACAATTTGGTCAGGCCTGTACACTGAGAGTTGTATCAAAGATGTACAATATGCTCAGGCCTGTCTATTGACAGTGGTATTAAACATGTATTATACACTCAGGCTGTTCCCTTGGAAGTAGCACCAAAAATGTACAATATGCTCAGGCCTGTCTACTGGAAGTAGCATCATGAACATACAACTCAGTCTGGCCTGTACTAGTACACTGAGAGTCATACCAAAGATGGACAATATGCTCAGGCCTGTCCACTGGAAGTAGCATCAAAAATGTACAATATGCTCGGGCCTGTCTACTGGAAGTAGCACCATGAATGTACAACTTGGTTGGGCCTGTACACTAGAAGTAGCATAAAAATGTACAATATGCTCAGACCTGTATACTTGGAGCAGTATTGAAGCATACAATATGCTTGGGCCTGTGAGCCCATGTGGTAGCACTTTGTGAACAATTGCAGGTTGCCTGCATGACTCCAAAAGACTGAGATTGATGGCTGAGCCCTGGATGGGCCCAAGGGTATTATGAGCATGAATAATGAGTGGGCCTGAGATCAGATATCACTGTATAATGATGGGAAAAGGCTGGTCTTTGAAAGGTGGCATTGAACATGGACTCTGATGCACTTGGGCCTGTCTACCAGGAGTGGTGCCAACATCATACAACACACTCAGGCCTATCTATGAAGAGTGGGGTGTGAACGCACAACTTGGTTAGGCCTGTCTATTCAGAGTGGTATATAACATGTATTGTATGCTCAGGCCTATACAGTAAGATTCATACTGAAGATGTATAATACATTTGGGCTTATCCATTGACAGTGGTATTAAACACATATTACATGCTCAGGCCCTTCCACTGAAAGCAGCACCAGAAATGTATAATATGCTTGGGCCCATCTGCCACTGGGAGTGGTACCAAACACCTATAATACACTTGGGCCTGTTGACTGCCAGGAGTAGCACCATGAGTGTACAACTTGGTCAGGCCTGTACACTGAGAGTCATACTGAAGACTTACAATACACTTGGAGCTGTTCATTGATAGTGGTATTAAATATGTATTATATACTCAGGCCATTCCACTGCAAGTAGCATCGACAATATGCAATATGCTTGGGCCTGTCTGCTGGAAGTGGTACAAAATACCTACAATACACTCAGGCCTGTTTACTGGGAGTAGCACCATGCATGTACAACTCTGTTGGCCTGCCTGTACACTGAGGATTGTACTGAAGATGTGCAATACACTCAGGCCTGTTCACTGAAGATGTGTAATATGCTCAGGTCCATCTGCATCAGAAGTTTTACATGTTGCTTATTTCAGCTTATTTGACTTGTGAAATCTCAAAAGCACACCAAGTCTCCACAAGAGGAAAGTGAAAAAAGCATGCCAGCTATATTCCTTCTTTTTCTTCTTTTTGTGCCTTTCTTCTTACTTGACTTACACACTTAGTATATGCACCCAAAAAATCCATTAGCAGTAAAAGTAGAATAGTTACATGAGTGTATAGTAAATTTCATTAGACTACTAATATATTGCCTCATTTTCCTGCTATGTCTGCAGCTGTGGAGATGTTGATGTCATGTTGTTGTGCCCAGTGATGTGGTGTGGCTTGGTGGTGGTGGTGGTCTGTGTGCACCTGCCATGTCCATGTCTTCATCATTGTTACCATGCAATGGCACAGGGTTGGGAGCATTGTTGTTGTTGGTGTGCAGTTTGTAGAGCACGAGGTGGGCAAAGGATGAGGGAAAGGGAGGGTTGAGGAAGTAAGAAGGCCAAGGAGCTGTAGCACTCACTGTGTTGCTGGCATCAGCAAAGCACCCCCCCTCTTCACAGATCTGTACAGTTGTGTAAATAGTCATACAGTGCAAATAAAAAGTTTCTTAGTAGTCAAGCTACTAGTAGTACTTCTATTTACAACATACACTAATCATGTACTGTATTGCTTTACTTTACTTTCTTAAATATTACAGTGATCTCAATTAGCTACTAATTCTAACTATATAATCAATTCTTACTAGTGTGGTCCCCAACCAATTGTCTAACTGTAGACTACTTTGCTCAACCTTACCATTGGACAATGAATTATACAAAACAACTTATACACCCATCACTAATACTACTAATCACTTGTCATATATAACCCATTACTCTAACTTCAACAAATTGTCTAAGTCTTCATTATACTTAGTACACTTTGTCACTACACTTTTTGATCGCTTTTCCTACACTTTTGCTACACATTTTACTACACTTTTGCTACACTTTTTGTCCGCTTTTTCTACACTTTTGCTACACTTTCCCTACACTTTTTCTACACTTTTGCTACACTTTTTACTACACTTTTGCTACACTTTTTGTCCACTTTTTCTACACTTTTTCTACACTTTCCCTACACTTTTGGTACACTTTTTGGTACACTTTTTGGTACACTTTGGTACACTTTTTGGTACACTTTGGTACACTTTTTTGTACACTTTCCTACACTTTTTACTACACTTTCCCTACACTTTCCCTACACTTTTTCTATGCTTTTTGCTACACTTTTCCAACACTTTTGCTACACTTTCCACTTTCTCTATACTTTCTACTTTTGCTACACTTTTGATCTGCTTTTACTACACTTTAACTTATCACACTTGTTATCAGATTATGTTTGATTAGAATTGAATGCATTTCTACTTTGGTTAGATTGTGTTTGGTTAGCTGATTAGATTATGTTTGGTTAGTTAGATTACATTTGGTTGTGTTTGGTTAGAATTATATTTGGTTAGAATTAGATTAGTTTGGTTATGTTTGGTTAGGATTAGATTGTGTTTGGTTAGGATTATATTTGGTTAGGATTAGATTAGTTTGGTTATGTTTGGTTAGGATTAGATTGTGTTTGGTTAGGATTATGTTTGGTTAGGATTAGATTATGTTTGGTTAGATAGTGTTTGGTTAGAATTAGATTGTGTTTGGTTAGGACAGTCTATAACTAAAGGCTGGTTTGTTAATAATATCTATGTCTGCTGTAGTTCTGTGGCATTCTATACAGATCTGTAGAGCTTGACTCTGTCATCTGTATCTTCTGTATGATCTGTGAGACTCTGTAACCTCTGTGCCAAAAAGACCACTTTGCTGATGTGTGTCATTTGTGATGTGTTGTGCACTGCCACACAGTGTGGCACAGTAGAGCACGTTGTTGTCATGTTGTAGCTGTGATTGTGGCAAGATGCTGGGGTGATGAAGGTGATTAGATAGCCAGGTGGATGGAGACAACAGGAGTGGTGAGGTGTGAGTTGTCAAGGTAGTCAAAGCAATAGAAATGTGTCACTGTCCCATGTTATTGCCATGTGGGACAGTGTAGCTAGATGATGAGCTGGGCACAACACGAATGAGTGTGGTAAGGATGGAGGAATAGATTGAGACATACCATTGAATTCACTGGCTTGAACTTGATGAAAGTGGGAGATGATGAGGTGGGGATAAAAGAATTGCATGAGAGTTTTTTGGCAGGCCAAAATTTTGACCAAGTCTGTCAGCACTTCAGCCTCTGCATCATCTTCTCACATCACACGACAATATGATTGGCATATTGTCACCTGCCCTGACTGGATTGCCCTCAATCTCACCACACCACACATGATGTCTACCCTCATGTCCACCTACCATGCTGTGCCAGTGATGCCACACAATGACAACTTGCAAACATTGACTTCACCCTCATGCCCTGCACACACTGCAATGCAATGAACATGTCAGAACTTTTTTTCTGTCATGCTAATGCCACCAGCTTATGACCCCTTCTGACTGCCTTATAAGCTATGCTAACCTCAATTTGGACATTACAAGGGGCACTACAATGGCATTACAAGTCCATTATCATGGTATCCCAATGTAAAAAATTATATAATTCTACATCAACAAGCATTACAATGAGGTATGATCTTGTTATAATTTATGGTAAGTCATTTTCATGCATGCAAGAAAGTTGTGACACACCATGGTGCATCAACACTGGTCAACTGTTTCATTTGTTATGCTACTCTTGTGGTGAGGCCTGCTTCATCTTGCTAGTGCACCCTATTATACTAACATGATGCCTCAATGCCCTTCAACAATGATGAGATCTTGCCATCACATTATCGTTCACTCTTGCACCTCACTGCCTCTTACTGTCAAAGCTCTGCAGTATACAGTCACAATCTGAAGACTCTGCATGTCCAAAAGAAGGGCCCAGGCTGCCCTGCAGGTAGAAAACAATATATTATGGACAGGTATACCAAATTATGGCCTGATGTGCTACAAGCCTGGGCCAATGACCCATACAAAGACTTTAGGCATCATGGAGATGAAGTTTGCACCATGTTGCCCTGGAACATTATTACTAGACTACTGTACTAGTATGATTTTAATGGTTTTAGTACTTTTAGTGGATTTTTAGTAGCACTCCTAGTTGAATTTTTTTGTAGTGTGTCATAGTATGCTTCTGTTGCTAATATCAAGTCTTTTTCACTATTTGCTTAATCTACTTTTCTTTCTCATGGGTCTGAGACAGCTTAGTTGTCAGTGTGCCAATAAGTTGCATTAGAAGCAATTTAACTATGGGATGGTTCCCTAGCTTTCTTGTGGCAAAACTCCCAAGGAGCCCTTGTCAACCCAGATGGTTGTGTCCTCTGCAGTGACTGGCAGAAACCTAACAGTTGCTCCCTCACCCACCGCTCTGCTAAACACAAGTGTTCAGGCTGTGGAGACAGGGGATACAGAGCTCAAAAGTGCCATTGTACTCAGATCTACCTGAGCACTAACTCCCTATAAGCCAGAATCGTGGTGTCAACAGCTTGCCACTAACATGTCCCTCACCACATGATATCCAAGTATATACCATGGCCTCCTTCACAGTTTCTCTACCAACCTTTCCCCCCTCCACACCACCTTCACCCCACCCAATAACTCCACCATCTCCAAGCACCACACCATATTTGAAGATATCATAAATAAAGAGATTACCAAAGGTAGGTACCTTGGTCGCTTCTCTCAGTCTCTAAGGCATTTCCAAACCTCCCCCCTCTCCTTAATTCCTAAACCAGACAAACTGGATAAATACCAATTAGTACAAAACCTATCTTTTCCCACTCCCACTCCCATGACCCTGTTCCTTCCATTAATTCCCTCATCGACTCAGACAATTTTCCCACCCCCTATAGTATTTTCCCCATAGTATGCCTAGTTCTTTCCTCTCTCTCCCCTGACTCCCAAGGAGCTGTTTGTGACATAGCTGAAGCATACTGCACCATTCTCTTACATTCCTTCCAATGGCATGCCCTAGTAGTATGCCTATCCAAAGATGATTTTGCAATTGATACCTCTGTGTGCTTTGGTTTCACTCCCTCAGGTGGTCTATATGGGACCATTGGTAGTGTGGGTGCAGACCTTATGTGCCATGCAGGCATCAGCCTGATTCTACAACGGGTTGATGACCACCTATTTGTCTGCATACCTAAGTTCCACCTATCCCAATACAACTGTTTATGCACCAATGTCGCCAACTGCATTCAGACCCTTGGGGGACCCCACACCCTGGGCAGTTGTTCCTGGTTCACAGGAGGCCCCCTTCCAGATGGTTGAATTGAGGAATATGACAAGAACTATCACCACCCCCTCCTTGACCTATCTACACAATCCCTCCATTCCCCACCAGATAATTTCTTTTTGGACAACCTAGCAGACATTGACCTTGTCTCCCACAACCTTGGCATTCTCTGGGAACCATCCAAAGACATCCCCTTCAGTGACCATTCTACCTTCATTGGGTTTATATGGAACTTATGCATGCATTCAGTGTCTCTCACAGAGTCAAAGCACATCAAATACCTGCATGCCTTATTTGAATGGAACATGCATCACACCCACACACTTGCCAATGTCCAATGCTTACTTGGCAAACTCACCCATGCAGCACTTGTATTCCTGAATGGTCGCCCATATCTCACCCTCCTGGAAAGCATGCTCCCAATCTTTGGCAACCGACCCTTCATGCTGTGAATGCCTCCACATGGCATCTCCAATGACCTCAAATGGTGGTCAGAACACCTCACACTACCCGTGCTGCACACCCCACCCACCCTAACAGCTTTCTTCCATCCAGCAGGTCATGGTTCCCACTTTGGACTGGTGAGTGCTACATGCTCTTGCCCATCCACTCTCTCACCATACCTACCTACATCTTCCCTATATGTTCCATACATTGAGTGAATACATATCTTTCTTTGGCATGTGCACACACCTTAGTCCAAAGAGAGTTCTACTTGTTCTTGACTCCCACTTCCATCTAAGCTCACAAAGCTTACACTTCTACACTCTTACCAAGAGTATAAAGAGATAACCTTTCAAGTTTCCATATAAACCAACTAAGTAGAGTTTCTCACTCTACATTTATCCCTTTTTCTCCACACTCCCTTCTTGAGTGTTGAGACTGTGCTAGAGGATATCCATCAAGGATTCCTTTACAGATGAGGGAGATTTGAGGAAATTTGGTAAATGAGGTACACCCAACTGTTTCTCGAATTTTATTTCCTTTTGAATCCTCACACCTACAGGCAGCAATTGCTGCCACAGAAGACCACTTCAATCTGCCCTTGCTTGTGCTGAGCAACACATCCTTCCTACCATCCAGCAGCATTCTGAGCTGGGCTGTTATACCATTTCTGACTTCACCCTCCTATAATCAATGATCAGCTCTCCTCAGTGCTGCAACACCAAATGGCTCTCCACCACCATTGACTATGCTGATCAGCCTGTTGGTGACTCAAGACACTGTTCTGCACATAGTCATAGCACTTCATGACTTTGACAGTGAGGTTGAGAAACCAAGCTTGTCAAAATAAGGAGAGAGTTCTCAGCTGTCAGCAACTAGAGCAACTGAGATAGAGTGGACAATCAAGGAAGCCTTGTACCAACTGGCTTCTCTATTTCCTTTAGTACCTAATGATGTTTGTAGTAAGCATCTTCATTTTGTCTTATACATCTAATCATTAATGATTGGTTGAAATAGATGGCAAGGAGGTGGATGCCAACATGGATGATTTACTGGAATCTGTGGCTGAGTGAATCCAAACAAGGTTTTGTTTATCCAATGTACTGTTGATTATGGACTTTAGTAGCTACATACAAATTATAGCTATCATTTGTTCAAATGACCTCTTTTGGCTGAGAAAACACTTGTGTGCTATGTTAGCCTGGCCTGTTTACTTTTATGTTGTGTCAGTTGTTGGAGCAATTTGTGCATGACATTTATGATTCAGCTGCTCAGCATCTGCTTGAGTAGGGGCCCTGTGCTCTTGTACAGATCAGCATGGTGTACATAGCTTAGAGCTATGGTGTCTGAGAAGAATACAATTTGTTAAAACATACCCTTCACATGGAAGAGCAGCCTAACCTTTAATTTGGTGTTGCATCAGAGTCAATGTTTTCACTTTTGGGGAATTCAATGATTGGTCATTTTGGTTGCTTGGAGGCTGATGAGGCATCTTTGAGCACTCTGCTTTCCCCAGTTCATTGTTGCCTGCATTGATATTAGCATTGAAAAATACCAAGTGTGTATACATACAAAGGTCTAGACTGCTAATGTTTTCTCTGGCTTCCACAGCTCAACTAGTATTTGAGGATTTCATAGTGGATTTTACTGGGCTGGCTTGATATCTCTCCACTGTCTGCCCTTCTGGTTGTGTGTTCAACCAAGCAGTATTGACCATCACTATTGGCACCTCCTTGTATACTCAGTGAGAGTGGTCTTCTCTGCCATATGCTGCTGTATTTTTCCTGATGCTCTACATTATTAATAAATGAAACATGTTGTAAGTAAAGGCCACACACATGGAAGAAATCTTGCCAAAGTTACCTCAACTGCTTGCATATGCCAATGCACTGCCAAATTTGTGTCAATGTCATATCAATTCCTGACCATCCATGCCCTTCTCCAGCCTTCTCCAGATCGATCCTGATGTTTTAACCCTTGGAGTTGTTCTTTCTCTATTGGACTTTCTTCACACTTCCACTCTTTCCTTTTACATAGTTCCTTGTATTTATTCCACAGCCTCCTCTTAGGACTTCCACAGTCCCAAGCGATTACTCATCCCATGTTCCTTCTTAGTCATGATCTGTAATCTGTTACTCATCTTCTCCATTCTCTGTTATGAACTCTGATTGGGTTCCTCATATATAAACCCTATGTACCCCAATGTATTCCCTTAGTTCAAATATTAAAGTTAAAACCTCTAAGTCCCTTTCTGACTTCTCCTTACCTCTGAAATCCAAGGATCATAGTTCAACAAGGGCACAACACATACGTCCTGTGCCAACGTCCTCATCTCAGACCTCCATCTTCTCTATCTTGGACTTCTGTCCATATCATCTGACCCTCACCTCCATTTCCCTTTGGCCTTCCTTGGACTTAGGTCCAGAAGACCTGGACTTGACAGTCAACTGATAAGGCCCTTTAGGGACATTCTTCACATGTTTCACTAGGGATGTTGGTTGGTGAGCAACATAATTGACAATATATTGCTGATTTTCCTACCTTCGATTGGTGGGCTGACTTTGAAAGGAGGGGCTGAATTGTTGTGTGATGCTTTGACCATATTTTTCACTAGAGAAAAAAGAAATCAATGGGAGTAATGGCTGAACTCCAGTATTCCCACTTACCTCCTGGGCCATATTTCACTGGTGCTGAAGTATCACCTCCCGACTGCCCAGAAAGCGATAGAGACACCTCACAAGTTCATCGAGCGCCACAAAAGAGAAGCTGAGGAGAAGAAGAAGACCGCAAACCCTACCGAGTTGCAGCGGTTTGAGAGTTGGGCGAAGGAGGCTTCTCGCCTCGGTTGGACGAAAAAATGCAAGGTTTACCACTGGCCTCTTGTTGGTGGTGTTCGAAGGCGAACCTATGTGGAGCGAAACGAGATAGAATGGTGTTGGGACAACACACAAGACTCGTCCGACAGAACTCCTGGGCAACGCAAATTCGACGAGGTCACTAACGAGTGGGACATTTGCACCGACTTTGATCCTCTTGAAGAGCGGCCTACCGTCGAAGCAGAAGAACAACTTGACACCCCCGAAGAGCAACCTACCGTCGAAGCGGAAAAACAGCCCAAAACTCAATCGGATCACATCACTAGTCGCCTACCCGTCATCTCCCTTCGCCCCAACCACAACAAGCAGGCGCTTGTGTTTTCACATGCTGCAGGGATCGACTTTGAAGACGTTATCACGCCCGAGCTAGATGTACTCCTCTATGAACGCTGCAGCCTCGATGTCAGCGCCATTGCTGGTGCTCTAAAGGATGCGTTTATCTCCCCGGCTTCTAATATGCTTTCCATGGAGGATGTAGCTAGAGTCCTCATGGAAAAAAATGCAGTCGCACACAAGTCATCTGAACTGGCCATACACCATGTTGTGATGCTGATAACCCAAGGTTCTGGACCCCCTGATCAGTTTTGGGACTTGAAGAACTCTGCATTGCTTCATGAAAATCCGGTTTCTTTATTTTCAAATGCGTGGAGCTTACCTGCGATGACATCTCTTTGGAGGGGTATACTGTACACCTGACGTCTAACCTATACGTTAAGCCGTGGGTCTTGTTTCTAGAATCTCCAATTGCTGTCACACAGTGCATTCAAGAAGCATGGGGACCATCATTGGAGGACGCTATGCAGCAGGCATGTCAGCATGGATACCATGTTCGCCTCTTTGTCAAGAAAGAAAAAACTATTCCTCCCCGCGTTGCTCCCTTTCCCTTCTTCAGCCCTCAAGTCAGGCCCAGTGACTTCAAGCCATCTCATTTTGATTTCCATGCGTACCAAGACACCGTTAAGCTACTGCTGATGCAGCAACGCGTGAAAGCTGCTGCGCTCCGAGGAGGCATACTCAGCCGAATCTGCTCTCTCTACATCTCCATAGATGAGCTATTGGATGGACCCTCTCCAGATGTGTTCCGCTACGGCTTGCGCTGGAAAATTTCAGGAGAAGATTTCGTGTTTATAGAGGACTTTGTATCGGAGGAAGAGATCCAACTCTTGTGCAGATTTTTCGTGTTGGATTGTTGTGAGTGCTAGCTTTCCTTGTCTTGTTCCATTTTAACGCCACTTCCTGCAGCTGTCACAAGTGGCAGGGCCGGTCAAACCAAGAACGTGTCCTTCTTTCCTTCTCCCCACGTCTGGGAAAGTTCTGGCATCCATCCTGGGATGTGGTCAAACTTGGGAGAAACAAAGTTCAGGGCCATCGTGAAGCAGCTTGATCCAGAGGCTGGTAGGGGATCACACGAGCCTATCTTTGTTCCTGTCAAGCGACCCGACCAGTGGAAGTCCACCTTGCGTCTGCATGCGAAGCAGACAAAGAATTTTTTGTCGTACGTAGAGGCTGAAGCTCGTGTATTTATATCTAGTTTGTAAATACGGACTCTCTAGCATTTTTCCAATTGACATATATCTGCGTGACAGATCTTAGTATTGTTAACATTAGTGGCATTCACAGCGATAGATTGGCTTAGCATTCCCGTGACTGATATGGTAATTTTAAACTACGCCATCCGACAACTTCCATCGCTCACACCACCACTCGATCACCTCGTTGAACTGCCTGGGAATCGTCTCACGACTTCCATGCATGATCTGTAACAAGAGTATCTGTTTTCACGGCTCTGTATCGCCCACAATCGATTCTTCTTTCCTACTGGTTTGGAGAACGTATATTTCGGCCTCGTGAATTTTGCAGTCCCGGCCTGTCAGTGAGTATTCAAGACTATCTAAGTGGATCTGTGAGTCATTCTTAATAGTCTACAAGGAAAGCTATATTGTCTGCAAGGGGTATCGTTTATCTGTACGTGACAAAAGGTGCAGACCGCTTATGAAACGTATACCCTAGCATTTTTCTAGACTTCCATCCCTTGAACCACCCAACGCGTTTAACAAATGGAACAGCATATTCTTTTAACACATAACGCCTAGGTTAGATGTCAAATGTCGCTCTCTCTCATGCATGCATCCCAGATGTCAATATATTGATATGGCCCTTCGCAGAGAGTCTGAACAAGAAAGTATTGCCAATACGGAGGGAGGAGAGGATGAGCAAGACGATTCCTTGCTCACAGAACGTCCCAGCAAGCGTCACTGCGCAGAAACCCCTTTGTCTCATATCGCACCAGGAAAATGTGCCACCGCCAAGGCCAGAAGACAGCGAAAACAAGCCTTAGTAGAACGCCCTGATAGCCAGCAGAATCTCCCCTTTTATTCTTCTTTGAAAGACTACCCAGGACCCAAGCCCTTCCCATCAAGCTCCCTACAGCAAAAGATTGCTGGGTCGGTCAAAACCAGCCTGTCATTGGTAAAAAAAAAGAATGGACTCTGGAGGAGTTAATCCAGAATCGTGACTTTCAAATCCTCCCGTGGGATGGCTGGTATTTTTTTTCTTTAAAAAAACTCTGAGATTTCACTGTGTTGAGACTAATGGAGGTTTGAAAGTCGTGTCGTTTTTATCACTTTGTGAGTCCAAAGAGAGCTGATTGTACTTGGGTCACAAAGTAAGTGGCAATCCAAGGTTGGATGTCCTAACTATACTCGACATCCATCACCTTTCTACCCCTTTTCCACCACTTATGCTTTCGTGCATCTTTCACCTTTTTTGGAACCACGAAATCCCGGTTTTACTTTGTCGTTCGCAATAGCTGCTTTTTTGATACTTTCTTTCTCGAGTTAAATTTTGAGCTATACTAACATTGTCCCGAACACTTTGTTAATGTTGTCACGTACGCATATAGAAATGTCCTGAACGCTTTGTTAATGTTGTCACGTACACATGTAGCAAATGTCCCAAACGCTTTGGTAATGTTGTCACGTACGCATATAGAAATGTCCCAAACGCTTTGTTAATATTGTCACGTACACATATAGAAATGTCCCGAACACTTTGTTAATGTTGTCACATACGCATGTAGCAAATGTCCTGAACGCTTTGTTAACATTGCCTGGTAGTACAATCATTCGAGACAATTTCAACAAAGTGTTCGTGCTTTACTAAGTATCCTGAACGGTTGTTCGGAACGCTTAGCGTGCCACAATTTCGCATTGTCCCGAACACCTAAAAAGTAAATCACGTGAGCGCGATCACATTGCAGACTCGCGCTACCACAACTTTACCTTTCTGACTTTACCATTCACCACCACCCCCAGAGTCCATAGGTGAGTCTTTTTCTCATTGCTTTTTTGACGTCCATTGTATCGTTTCATGATCCGATCGATTCCGTGCTCTACCAGCCCTGCACGCTGCTCGCTCACTGCATTGTTTCACGACGCAGTCATTCCCCAACATCAGCACTACAAGCTCGCATACATACAAGCGTTCACCTCAAATTTAAATGACTTCTGAGAATAGGGATAAAAAAATCCAAAGCTACGCTGGAACAGGTACATCTTCTTTCTCATTCTGATTCCAGGCCCTACACATTACTCCCCTTAGTGGGCCAGAACACTGCAGCAGGGCAGTGTTCGAAAGGATAGGATGATGGCGAAGAAGTAATTATCTCTTCACCCTCTCTAATGCATCGAGGGCTGACGTTTTCTTCTCAGGATGCCTGAAGAATTGGCTCGAGAACGCGAGAAAAATACGGAACAAAAACGGCTGTCCCGATGGAAAAAAAAGTGGATGCATCCTTGATTATACCGTTGTACCTCGACCTTCTCCTTCCCTTACAGACAAGAATGTTCAATGCAGGCTCCTTCGACTAGCTCATCCAGCGCTGCTGCAGCTGTTGCTGCTGTCGTTGCTTGTTTCACTGGTTCGACCCAGCCTCCCTCGGTCAACCCCCCTCCCCTTGCTCTGCCAGGCCCCAGTATGGCAGAGCCGCCCATAAACACAAGCGAACGCTCGGCTCCCTCTCCACCCCAACCTCGCTTAACCATTCGAATTCCACCACCCCTTCGCTCTCTGACGCCTCTGATGCCAGAGCCAGAAGAACGCTTCCATCCAGATCTTCTGACCAGTGTCATCGGTGTCCAAATAGACTCAGCTTGTCAGACGGTCAAATGGACAAGCGGCCAGCGGACTGTCTTACCCTACTTGAGGAACGGTGCTAACGATTCCAGCAACATCCTTCACCACGATGAAGCGTTTGTGAGGGTGCTAGCCAGCTTGCCTGAATGCACACCGTCAAGCGAACTGGCGACATTCCTTGACCCTGGCATGCCAAGGAACGAGCTCGTCAAGTCTGCCATCGATGCACTGTCCCAGAACAAAGTAGTTGTCGTGCAGAACTTCTTGGATGTTGGTGATTTTGAGTTCACTATGCAGAAGCTCGAAGAGGAATTTATGTCTTTCCCTGATATGCCCTTCAAGGTTCACGGTATGGATCACCCTACTAACGCTTTCATCATACTAATTTCCTCGACACTAAGACATGGCTATATGGGCAAAAAATTACTCCAAACCCTATGCGGATACCACACTCAGGGAGTTCATCAACGATATAAACAACCCGCAGGTCCTCCAGGTTGGCCTCGACTTTCCACTTCCACAATTCTCGCCTCCTCACCCTTTAGAGTGAGCTGTGCCCCAGTCCACACGCTTGATAAATACTGACGATACATTTCAGAAAGCTCGATGACAGTTACTGCCTTGGATGGGCTCAGACAAGAAGGTCCGTCAACATCGACGACCAAACAATCAGCGGCGATATCTTGACTGGCCAGTGTTGGGGACTTACACACCACGCCGGCATAACAACGTATACCCACCATGATGCAGCCGGTGCAGGAACCTGGGTAATACCATTCTCCGGTGCGAAGGACTGGGTCTTGATGAGACCCAAGAAAGAGTACACAGCGCGAGCCCAGTTACCCACCTTGCTGAGTACCCTTGTGTCCTACCCGAACAATCCAGCCGAGTACCTTCACATGGTCGATGCTGAGACCCTCCACATATATCCAAGGGATTTAGTGTGAGTGCACATGCATTTTCGTTCGATCTGCCGCTCACCTTTGAGCACAGCATTATGCCCCCTGGTCAAATGCATGCAGTGTTTACGCCGCGTGAATCCTTTTGTTTCGGCGGACACTATCTCAACCTCAACACCATGCACCTCAGTGAGGTGTCACAATTTGTGGACAAAAGAAGAGGGCAAAGTGTCACTAATCAAGTACAGACGGGTATGCTTCAGACGCTCTGTAGAATCGTTCTAGCATTGCCTTTTATTCCCGATTCTCGTCGTAAGTACCTCCTCGAGTGACGTTTAAACTCCATCGTTGATCTTTTTAAGAGCTCTACAAGAGATTGCTTATATCCCTGTGTGGGATGGTCTACTACCACACACACTACACTCCAGAGGGTGAATACAACCAGCAATCCCCTACCCTTTCCATGGCCAAAACCGTGGCGAAAGAGGTTTTGAATCACTTTCAAATAAATAACCTTACGAGGTACAAACAATATCTTGCCAACCCAGGTGTGGACCTTTTCGAGAGAGGAGAGGAGGCGGACATTCATATGTTCCTACTTAGTAGTTTGCGAAGTACCGTAATACAAAATTAGGTCGATGTATACTACTCCTGTTTTTCCATCCACCCTGTTGCTTGAATTGTATGCGAGTTTGGTATCCTTTCTACTCGGCGGCTGCAGAGTTATCACTCTCAACCGAACGCTCATGTCAACATGTCGTGGACGCTTGTTAACCAATGTCCCGAACGCTTAATCAATATGTCACAGACGTCCAATCAGCATGTCGCGGACGCTTAATCAATGTCCCGAATGCTTTCAACCAATGTCCCGAACGCTTTGGCTAATATGTCGCAGATGCTTAATAAATGTCCCGAACGCTTTAAACCAATGTCCCGAACACTTTCAACCAATGTCCCGAACGCTTTATTAATAAATGTCCCGAACGCTTTGGCTAATATGTCGCGGATGCTTAATAAATGTCCCGAACGCGTCATGATGCGCGGATGCTTAATCAACAGGTCCCGAATGCTTTTGCTTAATAAATGTCCCGAACGCTTTTAACCAATGTCCCGAACGCTTATGTCAACGACTCTGTTTCCTTTTCGCTCAGGTTATGTAATTCTTGTTCGTTTTCACCTCCAGCCTCGTCTACGTTTCACATACTTAAATGACCCACCTTTTGTCGTCTTCGTCGAGCCAAACCACGGCACTCTTGCATTGAACCTGTAGGCCTCCATCTCTCCAGCCTCGTCTGCGTTTCACGTGGATAATGCATGGGGATGAGCTTGACAAGGAAAAGGACAGGTGCGTCCATTACCACATCTTCTGCGCTTCCCTGCGGACATATCTTTCCTTTCTTAGGAGTTTTGAGGAGCTCGAGGTGCCCGATTTCAAGCAAAGCCACGAACCATCAAGCACGTGCAGTTTACCTTCTCAGTCAATCAGCCTATCTCAGTACCCCGAACGCCGCCGTCCAGAAGCTTGATCTCAGACTTTGCGCAGGGTTGAAAGAATCGTCCACCCGCCACTCGCACTCAGGTCCACTAGTTCCTGCAAGTTTTCGTGTCCCATGCACAATCAACCCTTTCTTCACTTCCCTTCACTCTTTTCAACGATTTTGGTCCTTTGGCTCTTCTCTCCCTGCACCTTTCTTGTTCAAACACCCCAATCGTGACATCAGTCTTAGTATCTCGCGTCCTACCACCGAACTTTCGCTGGATGAGATCCCTCCTTCACCGTGCTTTTGCTCGTTGGTGTTCTTCAATGTCTGCCCTTCGATCTCCGCGTCGTTGCGATCTCGTCTTTCAAGATTCAGCAGCCAGCCAAATTTGTCTATATCCGCTCTGATTATTTGGAATTGGGTATGGTCGCGGAGCGTAGCAGCGCTGCAGCGAGTAAGGTGGTGGCCTGTCTCTGCTGCATTGGCTGTGCCGTGTCAGTATGTAGTCGTTGGGAAACCTGCGAACACCAGCCACACCCTGGCTCGTTAGTGGTCTGTGGCTATTCTTGCCAAATCTGTTCCGTCTCGTGGCGTTGGGGCTCCAATGTGCTTTATAACCCCACTTATTTGCTGCGCCTCACTTAACCCTTTGCTCCGACGAGCCCTGGAAGAACAGCATCCTTGTAGGTGGTGCTGCAACTCCCCCTTGCTATTCTGACCTCTTTTTAGCACGCAATGAAGAGGAAGTTTGCTAAAATTGGCTGGCGCTGCGCAGTCGATTCTCTTGTGATTTCCTCCCTGTTGAAGGCTGCTGACCCACGTTTCCGAAGCATGGTGGACGAGCGCCTGGCCCTCTTCTGGAATGAGCAATACCCTCCTTCTGCTGCTAACCTTTTTGCTTTGTTTGTGGAGTGGATTGGAGATCAATGCGTCAAGAATCGTGACCATGCAGAGCTTCAGGCTGTGTTTGCAGCGTGGAAAAGTTACCAGAGAGCAAGAATGGAAGCCAAGGTATCGAAAACAACTCTCGTTGAGGAGCTTCGCTTCAATTTCGGAACCGCGAAGCGTCTAAGTTTCATTGCTTCGTTACCCCAAGTCTTCGTTTCCAAACTCTCGGAACCCTACCCCCCAAAAGGTCTTTGGTGGTATGAGATGGCGAAGGTGCGGGCCAGGTGGGAAGCTGTTCTCATGCAGGGGAAGCAAGCCGACAAGCAGAAGAAGAGGTGTCCCCTCGTCGAGATTAATCCTGGGCTGCTCCAACACACCATGCTTGCTAGCTCTGATGCAGTTATCGTCAACAAGGAAACCGGGGAGTTGGTTTTGATGGTTGTTCGGAGATTCAGCGGCAGTCTGGGGGTTCTTGGTTGGGTCGACAGCATAGTCAGGGAAGTGATTGCACATAAACACAGCATTCGGGTAGGTATTCTATCAATGCGATTTTATGCCTGCATTAACCTCGGAATTAAGCTGGAAGATCCTGGGAAGCTGGCCTTGATCGGGTACTCTGCAGGTGCTCTCAGCGCCCCGAAATTTGACTGGGTCAGCAATATAGTGTCTCGGGGGATTTCTACTACTCTGGTCGAGGAGTTGGATTCGAAATCCAGCAGTGCCTTTGCCCTGTTTTGGAACATGGTCCGGAAGGTTGCGCCGGACGAGGTTCTCAAAGACTTTGAGGATTTCTTTCAGCACACAGGTATCGTCTGCATGGGTGGTGACCCTGGTGATCCCAGGGGTTCTCGCGCTGGTCCGTACACCATCGGCTGCGGGGGGGGCAACACTGCTGAATTTTCAACTGCCTCGTGTGCTCCCCTGCAAGGCATATTTGCAATAAACTACTGCCGGTGAGGCATTCCATTTGCCTTTTGTTTCAGTACTAATATACTTCTAGAGCAGGTCATTTTGAACACCAGCCTCATACATCAGCAAACTTGCAGTTTTTCTAAACTCACTATTGTAATCTAAAAGTGTCTATATTTTACTATTCTTCTAATTTTAGATGCTTTTAGATCAGAATAGAGTATTT
>JBBPTK010000060.1:0-37003 GCA_038094135.1 Spongiforma cf. squarepantsii | reverse complement strand
CTACACTTTTACTACACTTTTACTACACTTTTACTACACTTTTCCTATGCTTTTTGCTACACTTTTGCTACACTTTTGCCACACTTTCCACTTTCTCTACACTTTCTGTCTGCTTTTTCTACACTTTCTACTTTTGCTACACTTTTGATCTGCTTTTACTACACTTTAACAGACTTATCACACTTGTTATCAGATTATGTTTGATAGAATTGAATGCATTTCTACTTTGGTTAGATTGTGTTTGGTTATGTTTGGTTAGGATCAGATTGTGTTTGGTTAGGATTATGTTTGGTTAGATTGTGTTTGGTTAGGACAGTCTATAACTACTGGTTTGTTAATAATATCTATGTCTGTTGTAGTTCTGTGGCATTCTGTACAGATCTGTAGAGCTGTGACTCTGTCATCTGTATCTTCTGTATGATCTGTGAGACTCTGTAACCTCTGTGCCAAAAAGACCACTTCTGAGTCATCATCAATCTGATGACCACACTGCAGCTTTGCAGTGTCTGTGTAGTTGTGCTCTAGGTATGTTATGTTGCATTTAATGACAGAGGCTTATCACTATCATTATAGAACACACTAATCTGTGGTACAACATAGTAGCACCAATGAAATCTGCCTGCCTCCCATTTATCCAGTGCCTCAGTTCCAAGACAGCTGTCCTCCACCATGCAATCACCTGAAGATGTTGTGGCCACACACCACCAATGCAATTGGGCCCCACCCCTGCCAAGCAACTCACAATTGCTCACAGCCAGGCAGCAGTAAGATGGGTCTGCTAACTGTGCCACAGGTGGTGCTACAAATATTGGCAACAGCCACAACCATCCTGCAGAGTTTCCAGTTGGCCTGACAATGGAATGGTCAGAATCCTGGCAACTTCATTTCTAATAGTGACCCATCCACTTGTGATGTGATTGAATGTGTGAAACAGTTTTCTCAATGGCTCTTGATCCTGTACCTCCACCATCTCCCCATGGGAAGTTTCCTCTTCCCCTCATCCCCCCCCCTCCCTGCCTCAGAAACATGTCTGTCTCCCATCTGGATGCCAGATTTGGCTCTCTGACATCAGTAAACACTACCACTCCTTTCCAACTGGGGCTCTGAAGCTCCAGTACTGCCCACCACCCCTCCCAAAGTACGTTCTCACCCACTATGCTACCTCTCCATTCTGTTGATCCTGGACCACAAGGGGTGGCCCTTGTAAGGGTAAAACCTTCTCAGTGCCCACCATTCCCACTTCCTGCCCACCTGGTGCCCCCTAGCCTCTGTGATGGACAGTGGATCTCTTCCACTCGTTCAAAGCCCACTTGGGTCCCTCTGCCCTCACTGCCACTGGTTGAGTGAAGTTGGACATCATCCATATTTATCAGAGCAATATGCTTCTTCATTTTCACTCTCAGTCCTGGGCCCATACTCTTTCCCACTCTTCCCCTCACCCTCCTGCTGGGCTGCCCAACAAAGCCCCCCAGCCTTGCACTCCATGGGCATCCACTCAAGATCTGGGTTCTCCTGCTTCTAACCCCTCTGCCACTATTGTCTCTTTGAGGGCAGAGGTGGCATCTCTGAAGGCAGAGATTGCCAATCTCCACTGTCAAATCTCTTTAACCTTGCCTTTTAAGTCATCTCCTGCCTCCTCTACCCCCCGTCTGCCCCCCCCTACCCCCCCAATCACTAGTTGCCCTTCTCACAATCAGTCTGGCTGTAATTGTCATCGTCATGCCACCACATCTCCTGCAGCTGTGTCCTTTGATGATTCTGACACTAACCAGCTTCCAACCATACCTGAAGCTGACCCCCTATCATCAGTGGCCTTAGTAGCCTCCAAGCTATCTTGGGTTGGTGGTGACTCTACCCCTCCACTGGTAGTATCCCCCTCCCCCCAGCCCCCCTCATCCAGGTCCCTGCTCCCCCTGCTTCTGCTTCTCCTCCTCCAGTGTTGAGATTGTGGCCCCTACCACCAGCTTCAGAAGGTCTCCTGGTTGCCTGCCTTTGCCAAGGCACTCCCTTTCAGATGGTGATTGTGGATTGACCTAGGACTCCTACTTGGATGAGCACCAGGACTTCAGGAACCTCTTTGCCTTGCCTGGCTGTCCCTCCCACCTGATGTTGCTCCCTCCCCACACTGCTATCTGGAATTGTTGCTGTGCCTTTGTTGGCCATGCTATGGCCACTTACAGCATCTGCCGGTCCCAGTCTGATCTCCCTCCCCTGTACTTCCTCATTAATGCCCACTGCTACATTATCCAGTTGGACCTATTGCTGTCTGACTCTGCTACTTCCATAGTGAACTATGAATTCATCATATAGCCAGGTTACATGCTCATCCCCACCAGACCACCACTCCTTTTTCTTCTCTCTCTTCTCTTCTCTTTTCTCTGGCCCTGGCTCTGGTAGCCATGGCCCAGCACCTATGTGGGTTGGCTTGCCAGATGGTCATCAGATAGCCCCATGGGAGAGATCCTCTAGGAGTTGTTGCTCCTTCATATCACACCTTTGGCATAACTGATCCCCCCTTTCTCTCACCTAGGTTTCATGTACTTCATTGACCCCTATAGGCCCTCTTACCATGCAACTGCTTACCATTATTCCCACACATATGGCATGCCCACTCTGTGGGTAGTAGCCTTTCTGTAAATTCCACACATATTATTTGACATTGGTCTCCCCTTTCTCACTATTTACAATCTGTAACGTCTTACATAGGGTACATGCACCCCAATACAGGATGGAAATGGATTTTTTTTAAAAAAAAAACAGTTTTCTCATTGTGACGCTGCTTCTATTAATCCTTTCCCTCTCTGTGCTTTGTTTAACACCAAGGCCATCGAGTATATCGATGAAGCAATCACAGAGCATCAAGCTTGTGGTTTGATCATTCTGGATGGTAAGTGTTGTGTTTTGACTGTTTTATTTGTCCAACTGATTGGAACTTTCAGGCTGGTGACCACATCATTCAGTGAGCATTACGAGACTTGTATGTACCTTCATTCTTTTCTCACATAATGTTGATGTTCACCTATGCTAGCTATGGGAGGACCTCTGTAGCTCACTCCAGTGCATTGAGGAAAAAGGCCCAGCCATTCATCACTCAACAATTATACCAATGGGATCCCAACAACCACAACATTGAGATTGCAAAGAACCTTTTGGGCGATGGTGGTTTATTTTCAGAGATGGATCCAATGCTGAGGTAAGACATTCATTTTGAGGCCATGCCATCTGACACTGCTCCCAGGGACACATCAATAACCTTGCTCACCCTGCTCTCTTGAGCTTGATCATCAACTTCTTCTGTGCCAGTCCTGCATCAGTTGGCAAGCTGTTCCCTAAAGCATTTTCTGGAGAGGTCCTGAGAGTCACAAAAGTGTACCTACAAGTCTACCAAAGTGTACCAGAGTGTAGCAAAAAAGTGTACCAAAAGTGTATCAAAAGTGTAGTAAATGCAGTGTGTTAGAACTTTCAGTAGTGTCTGTACACTTTATTTACACTGCCACTGCATTCAAAAATTGCCTAAGTCAAAAAACCCAAAAAACACAATTTAGTGGACACTAAAACTTACACCTCTTGCACCTCAGGGCAAACTGGACCAAACAAATGGTGGGGACTACCATAAGGGGACACAACCAACACTTTTGGTAGTTGTCTTAAGCTTTCCCTACACTTTTTAATGCACAACCAATAACTGTGTTTCAGACCACTTTTGTTGTTGCATTGCTAGTGTTGTCATTAGGATAACTGTTCAGACTTTTGTCCGCTTTTTTGTACACTTTTGTACACTTTCTGAGTACACTTTGTATGCTTTTTTGGTACACTTGTGTGCACTTTTTGGTACACTTTGTACACTTTCTAAGGACACTTGTGTACATTTTGTCCACTTTTTTGGTACACTTAGTGCACTTTCTAAGGACACTCATGTACACTTTGTACACTTTCTGAGGACACTTTTTTGGTACACTTTCTCAGGACACTTGTATACACTTTGTCCACTTTTTTGATACACTTTGTACACTTTCTAAGGACACTTGTGTACACTTTTTGGCACACTTTGTACACTTTTTTGGTACACTTGTGTACACTTTCTAAGGACACTTTGTCTGCTTTTTTGGTACACTTTGTACACTTTCTAAGGACACTTGTATACACTTTTTGGCATATTTTGTATGCTTTTTTGGTACACTTTGTACACTTTCTAAGGACACTTGTGTATGCTTTTTTCTACACTTTGATAGACTTGTCAGTACACTTTTGTTTGCTTTTTTGCTACACTTTGCTATGGAGTAGTTGGTTCAGTGATCTTGCACATATGTGTATTTACAAAGTATGGCTGTTTACAAAAGTGTAGTAAAATAGTACACAACAATGTATATATATAAAAGTGTAATAAAAGGGCATGTGAAGTCCATGAAAAGAAATATATGAATGTGTGTCTAGTGAACAAATATAAAGAGTGTGTTGAGCATTATCTTAGTGATCAATCCTAATAACTTGTGTTGTTTTCTATGATAATTGTAAGAATTAAGTGAGAATATGTCATATCCATTCCTGACCGTCCACGCCCTTCTCCGGCCTTCTCCGGATCGATCCCGATGCTTTACCCCTCGGAGTTATTCATTCTCTATCGGACTTCTGTTGCACTGCCATTCCGTCCTCTTATGTAGTCTCTTGTACTTATTCCACAGCCTCCGCTTAGGACTTCCGCAGTCCTGAGCGATTACTCATCCCACGTTCCTTTTAGTCATGATTTATAATTCGTTACTCATCTTCTCCATTCCTTGTTACAAACTCCGATCGGGTTCCTTGTATATAAACCCTACGTACCCTGATGTATTCCCTCAGTTCGAATATTAAAGTTAAATCTCTAAGTCCTTCTCCGACTTCTCCTCATCTCCGAAATTCGAGGACTGTAGATCGACAAGGGCGCGACACATACGTCCTGTGCCAATGTCCTCATCTCGGACCTCTGTTCCCTCTGTCTCAGACTTCCGTCCATATCATCTCCGAACCCTCTCGTCTATTCCCCTTCGGCATCCCTCGGACTTAGGTCCGGAAGACCTGGACTTGACAGTATATTCGAACTAACTCTTGTCGAATCTACTTACCTCTGTACCCATGTCTCGTACCTGCACTCAGACTCCCCATACCTGGGATGATGTCCTTTTGTCTGCCTTTGGCAGCTCTCAAGGCCTCCCCGGAAGTTTTTCCCCATCCTCCACACTCCCGACTTCGGGAAGGACATTCTCCGTCCTGACCGAACAATACCCATTGATCTCTTCTGCTCCGACTCGTCTACGCGCTCCCCTGTCACCTCTGACACCCCTACCCCATGATTTCATGACACCTCGCCAAGTCTACACGGAAGGTGCAGAGAACAATTTCCCCACCTATGCTGTGCCCATCTCACCCAGACCTGGGCAAGGAGATGGCCCCGGGGGTGGTGATGACGGGGGCGGTGATGATCCCAATGAGCCCGACGATCATCCCGATTCTTCGTCGGACTCTTCTGACTCGATCGACCCCGGACACCGACGAGCTGTTCGGGCACGATGTCGATGAAAACCCCAACCAGGTTCCTTTAGCTTACGAACCCTTCGTCGAACTCGCAGGTGCGATCAGATCCATGACGCGCAATGCCCTCCATTCTCGGAAATCCGAAGGTGCCAAGCTCAAGGTCCGAGAGCCCGACCCGTTCGACGGAACGGAACCAAAGAAACTCCGTCATTTTATTGTACAGTGCGAACTCACGTTCCAAGCTAACCCGAAGACGTTCCGAAAGGATTGTACAAAGGTTACATTTGCCCAATCCTACCTCAAGGGTGTCGCCCTCAATTATTTCGAGCCCGACCTCCTGGCCTTTCAGGCTCCAGGAGTCTGACCCCTTTGGATGGACCACTGGGCCTCCTTCCTCTTTGAGCTTCAGTCCAATTTCGGACCACACGACCCCGTCACTAATGCCGAGGCTGCCCTTGAGCAACTTCAGATGTCCAATGGACAACGCATCTCGAAGTATATCGTCGCTTGGAACCGTCTGGTGAGCCAAGTCTGAGATTGGGGCCACGGAGCCCTTCGTAGGAGCTTCTATTTAGGTCTCCCCGATCAGATCAAAGACAAGATCTCTCGTCAAGGCAAGCCCAACACTATCGCCGAACTCCGCGCTATGGCGCAACAAATTGATCATCGCTACTGGGAGCGCAAGGACGAGTTGTCGAGGGCCTCCAAGTCCTCCACCTCGGGCTCCGGTAGCAAGGAGTCGAAACCTCCCAACACCTCCTCATCCAATTCCGGCTCCTCTCCGAAGCCCAAGGACGATGCCAAGTCCAAAGGCTCCTCTGCCCCGTCTTCCTCCGGTTCCTCCTCTAACGGTGGGAACAACAATAAGAAGACTTCGTCATCTTCTTCCTCTACTCCGGACTCAATCTCCTCCAAATTAGGCAAGGACAGTAAGCTCCTCCCCGAGGAGCGACAACATCGCCTCAAGGAAGGACTGTGCTTGTTCTGTGGGCGCTCCGGGCATACCGCCAAGGAGTGTCCGAAGAGCACTTCTAAGGCCTTGAAGGCCCGAGCAGCTACGGCTACTCCGGTTGCTCCTACTTCAAGCCCCGCTTCTCCGGAAGCGAAAAAATAGAGTGCAACTCCAGCACAGCACAGGCTGGGAGTCACGTTGAGCCCGACTGTGCTCTTAAGGAGCTTCGCCTCAATGCGTCCGCTCTCTCCGATCCCAATTCCCTTATGCCTTCCATCTCTCTTCCTACATACAATCTGTCTAATATTCCTGTACTTATTGACTCTGGTTCTACTCATTGCTTCGTAGATACTTCTTTCGTAGAAAAACATAAAATACCTACAAATTCCGTTTCTCCGATTTCTCTCTGTTTATTCGATGGCTCTTCTTCATCCGTAATTACCTCTTCCGTAGTTTTAGACTTGACCTTCGATTCGGGTGATACCACCTCTGATACGTTCTACGTTACCTTGTTGGATTTGTCGTGTAGTATAGTACTGGGCCATTGCTGGCTCGCCCGCTGCAATCCGTTGATTGACTGGGCTTCGAGCAGCATTTCCTTCCGGACTAACTTCACTAGGATGCCAACCCCGACGTCAAACTCCGTCTCCCCATCTCCGCCTCAGGACTCTCCGTCTGAGGATCGTTCCAGCTCTGCTGATGTTCCTCCCGAGACACCTTCGGCTTCCCCGGTCGCTCCCGGTCTTGTCAACCCCGCCATTTCCTTCGTCAATGCCGCTGCCTTCAAATGCACGTGCAAGCTTGAAGGGTCAGTCCAGTTCGCTCTCTCTCTCCAGTCGCTTTCCGCCCATTCAGCGTCTGTCTCTGACGCTCCTGATGAGGAGACTCCCGATCTTTCCGGAGTCCCCAAGAAGTATCACGACTTCATAGATGTCTTCAGTAAAAAGTGTGCCGATACGCTAGCTCCTCATCGGCCCTTTGATCTGAAGATCGACTTGGAAGAAGGTGCCGAACCCCCCATTGGACGACTCTACTCCATTTCCCCTTCCAAGCAGGGAGCTCTCCGAGACTTCATCGATGAGCACCTGCGGATTGGCTTCATCCGCCAGTCCACTTCCCCCCATGCAGCTCCGATCCTCTTCGTCCGAAAGAAAGATGGTTCCCTTCGACTCTGTGTCGATTTCCGAGGTTTAAATAAAGTTACCAAGAAGGACTGATACCCACTCCCGCGTACCTCTGACCTGCTCAAAGCCCCTAGCGGTGCCAAGATATATACCAAGCTCAATCTCCGGCATGCGTACCATCTGGTCCGTATCGCCGAAGGAGACGCATGGAAAACTACTTTCCGCACCCGCTATGGTTCCTTCGAATGGTTGGTCATGCCCTTCGGTCTCACTAATGCCCCTGTGGTGTTCCAGCGTTTTGTCAACAGTATCTTCTCTGATATGCTGGACGTCTCCGTGGTAATTTACCTCGATGACATCCTCATTTATTCCACTGATCCCACCATGCATCGCAAACACGTCCATGAGGTTCTCCGATGGCTCTGTGCCAATGCACTCTACCTCAAGCCGGAGAAGTGCGAATGGCACAAGGACACCGTCGAGTACTCGGATACATCGTTCCCCGTCCGGGCTTTCCATGGCTCGTGACAAGATCCAAACCATCCTTGATTGGCCGGAACCCCGAAAGGTCAAGGATATCCAGTCTTTTCTAGGTTTCACAAATTTCTACCGCCGTTTCATTCAAGGATACTCCGATATTGTGGTTCCCCTCACCCGTTTCACTCGCAAAGACGTTCCTTGGAACTTCTCCAAGGAATGCCGGACCTCCTTTCAATGCCTTAAGGACGCGTTCACTTCCGCTCCCGTTCTCGTCCATTGGGACCCCAACGTGCCCCTTGCCATCGAAACCGACGCCTCCAACTACACCATCGCTGGTATTCTCTCCCTCACTTCCCCCGATAAAGAACTCCACCCCATTGCGTTCTTCTCTCGGACTCTCACCGGAGCCGAGTTGAACTATGATACGCACGATAAGGAGCTCCTGGCGATTTTCAAGTCATTCAAAAACTGGCGTCACTATCTGGAAGGATCCATGCACACCATCGACGTTGTCACGGACCACAAAAATCTGGAATATTTCGCTTCCACTAAGCTCCTCACCTGTCGCCAAGCGTGATGGTCGGAGTTCCTATGCCAATTCAATCTCTCCGTTCGTTACCACCCCGGAAAACTCGGGGCTAAACCTGATGCTCTTACTAGACGCTGGGACGTCTACCCCAAAGAGGGGGATAGGGACTTCACTCGAGTTAATCCAGAGAATTTCAGGCCTATCTTCACTCAAGAACAGCTCGCGACGTCCTTCTGAGCATCCATTCTTGAGGAACCACTACTCCAGGCCTCACTCCTGGTCGACATCGACGGACTCCACTCGGACATCTTGTCCTCCCTTCCCAGTGATCCAGTCGCATCACCACTCCTTTCCTCCGATTCCCTAGACCCTTGATGGACCATTTCCCCTGAAGGATTTCTCCTGCGTGACAATCGCATCTATGTCCCCGACACTGCCGATCTCCATCTTCGCGTTCTCTGGACTTTCCACGACCATCCCACAGCTGGCCATTTCGGGCAGAACCGAACTCTTGAACTAATCCGATGCGAATATACCTGGCCCGGAATCCGAACATTTGTAAAGGACTACGTCAGTTCCTGCACAACATGTTCCCGAGCCAAGGTTCCCCGTCATCGCCCATTCGGACTCCTGAAACAGCTCCCGGTCCCAGAGAAACCATGGAACTTGATATCCATGGACTTCATCAAGCAGCTCCCTCCTTCGTCCGGCTTTACAGCCATCCTCGTGGTCATCAACCGCCTCTCAAAACAAGCCATATTCATTTCCACCTACAACACAGTCACTTCCGCCGAACTAGCCAAGTTATTCCTGATCAATGTCTTCTCTAAGCATGGAGTCCCCTCCCACGTCACCTCCGATAGGGGCTCTGAGTTCGTTTCCCACTTCTTCCGATCCCTAGGTAAAGCTCTAGACATGTGCCTCCACTTCACTTCTGGATATCATCCCGAAGGCGATGGACAAACAGAACGCGCTAACCAGACCCTCGAGCAATACCTCCGGATGTACACGAACTACCAACAAGACAATTGGTCGGAACTCCTTCCCCTCACGGAATTCGCCTACAACAACGCTCCTAGCGCCACGACCGGTGTCTCTCCCTTCTTCGCCAATAAAGGATACCATCCCAACTTCTCTGTCCACGCCAGGCTCTCCCTAACGTCTTCCTCAGCTCAGTCTTACATCACCAATCTTGACGAGCTCCATGACTATCTCCGATCGGAGATGATGGAAGCTCAAAAACGCTACCAAATTCCAGTGGACAAGAAGCGATTCCCAGCCCCAGATTTCAAGGTCGGAGATCAGGTATACCTCAAGGCTAAATACATCCCCTCCAAACGTCCCTCTAAGAAACTTTCCGATAAATATTTAGGTCCTTTTACCATTATATCACAAGCTGGTACCCATTCATTTACTCTCCGTCTCCCTGACTCTATGCGTTCTATTCATCCAGTATATCACGTTTCTCAGTTAGAACCTTCCATCCCGAATTCAATCCCGAACCATGTCCAACCTCCGCTGCCTCCTGTTGAGGTCGACGGAGAACCTGAGTACGAGATCGCAGAGATCCTAGACTCCAAGATCAATCGGAGAAGGCGTCACTGCCAACTCCTTTACCTCGTACGTTGGCTCGGTTACGAAGGAACAGATGAAGAGACTTCCTGGCTCCTCGCAATGGAGCTAGGGAATGCCTCGGAACTTGTATCGGACTTCCACGTGAAGAACCCAACAAGGCCCGGGCCACTCTGATGTTCTCCTTTTCTTTCTCTCGTTCTTTCTTACTTACTTCCCGCTCCTTCACTTCAGAACTCCGTTCACATTACATTTTCAAAAGAAAAAGAAACAAAGAAGAAACTTTTCTATTTACTCTTCCATCTCCCCTTCGCCATCCTCATCCTCATCTCCACTCTCCGACCCATCCATCTCCTCCGTCTGGGCCTCCGCTTCCTTCCTCTCCTTCTCCTCCGAGCCCCTCCGATACTCTGCCCGCATCTCCACCATCTCCCTCCTCATCGCCGACACCTCTTGCGCCACCGTGGCGAGAGATCCGGCGATCTGCCTCGCCACGTCCAGCAGAGCGCTGCCGGCGCCCCCGGTCCAGTATGGGGCAGGCAGGACCAGCACCTCCGCCCTCTTCTTCTTCCGTGGCTCGGAAGCCCGGGACTCCCCGTCGTCTTCCTCGCCCTCTGCTCCCTCGGCCTTCTCGCAGGTTAGGTGTGCCTTTGCGCATGCCTGGCATGCCAACACTCGCTTCCCGGCCACCGGCGGCAGGCACTCCTCTCCCTTCCGAGTGCACCTCTTGCACTGTCTCCACCCGGACGAGTCGCCCCTTTTCCACCCGAGATGGGCTGCCTCCTCGCCATCGGACAATTCAATGACCTCCTGTTGAGCTCTAAGTCAGCTCCGTCACCCTCTATTGAGCCACCACGCACCTTTTCTTTCCCTTTCCCCTTTTCCTTTTCCTTCTCCACCGCCTTCTCCTTCTCTTTCTGGGCCTCCTCCGCCCTTCTCAACGCGGCCTCCACGGCCTTGGCCCGTTCTGCCCGTTCCTTCGCCTCCTTCTCCTCCCACACTTTGCGTTCTTCCTCCTCGCGTTTCCGCGCGCCTTCCGTTCGTCCTCGGCCTTCTTCTCCGCGCAGAGTCTCTCGATCTCCTTCATCTTCGCCTGGAGGGTGGCCATTTCGGCGTCGAAGTTGGGGCTGGGGGACGACATGATGATAAAGAGGAGGGGGCAGATGAAAGTTTAAAGAAAGAAAGTTAACGTTCAACTCCGGCTCATATAGACCAATTCAAGCTCTGACTTCACATGCTTGTGGTCACCACGGAACTCCACCCATTGTTCTTAGCCGAATCAAAGCACTTCCACCTCCACCTTTGTTCCTATCGGTCCTTGAGGGCTCGTCCCTAACTGGGGGGCACTGTCATATCCATTCCCGACCGTCCACGCCCTTCTCTGGCCTTCTCCGGATCGATCCCGATGCTTTACCCCTCGGAGTTATTCATTCTCTATCGGACTTCTGTTGCACTGCCATTCCGTCCTCTTATGTAGTCTCTTGTACTTATTCCACAGCCTCCGCTTAGGACTTCCGCAGTCCCGAGCGATTACTCATCCCACGTTCCTTTTAGTCATGATTTATAATTCATTACTCATCTTCTCCATTCCTTGTTATAAACTCCGATCGGGTTTCTCGTATATAAACCCTACGTACCCCGATGTATTCCCTCAGTGCGAATATTAAAGTTAAATCTCTAAGTCCTTCTCCAACTTCTCCTCATCTCCGAAATTTGAGGACCGTAGATCGACAAGGGTGTGACACATACGTCCTGCGCCAACGTCCTCATCTCGGACCTCCGTTCCCTCTGTCTCGGACTTCCGTCCGTATCATCTCTGAACCCTCTCGTCTATTCTTCCCCTTCGGCATCCCTCGGACTTAGGTCCGGAAGACCCGGACTTGACAGAATATGTAATTCTTTATCTTGAATATTGGATAGAATGTCTGTGAATATGTGCACATTGACTATATGTTTGCTAGTTTAATAAAAACAAGTTGAATAATTATCTAACATATCTACTAAACACATATAATTATCAGTAATTACTTGTAATTAGGAAAAAATAGCATATATTAACAGGATTAGTTCAGGGGGCTATTTTTTACTAGGTAATCTGTATATTTTCAGAAATATGTAGAATAATCTGTATTATCAGCAAAAATGAGATATTATGAGATATTAACTACATAATATAAGGAATTAGCCATGGGAAGGTTTCCCTGATGGCTGACATCAAAGCCACAGCCACCAACTGGCTCCTGATTAGTCATGCAATTACTAAACATCACATTAGAAATATGCCAGCCAACACAAGCCAACATGCATACCTCCCAAGCTCAGCCCATCATTTGCACAAGTCTCTTCTCTTGGCAGAGTGAATGGCACTTGTATCACACTTGCTCATTAACCGTAGAATTTCAGTGAAGACCAGTGAGTAGATATTAACTTTGCCTTTCTCTGAGGCAACCTCATCAAGTACAACTTTAATCTGTGAGTTGATCAAATTATTGAGGGACAAAAAAAAGTGAAGACAAATGGCAGTTGCAGCAAGTGCTACTGTATGCTTTTTTAATACACTTTGGTACACTTTCCTCTACCCTGGTACACTTTAGTAGACTTCTTGGTAGACTTTGTCTGCTTTTTTACTACACTTTGGTAGACTTGTTGGTAGACTTTTGTACACTTTTTTATAACACTTTGGTACACTTTTTCCTACACTCTGATACACTTTCATAGACTTGTTGGTACACTTTTGTACACTTTTTTCCTACACTTTTGTACACTTTTTCATACACTCTGGTACACTTTTGTACACTTTTTTACTACACTTTTGCTACACTTTTTCTACACTTTGGTACACTTTTTTGCTACACTTTTGCTACACTTTTTTCTACACTCTGGTAGACTTGTTGGTACACTTTTGTACACTTTTTTATTACACTTTTGTACACTTTTTTACTACACTTTTGCTACACTTTTTCTACACTTTGGTACACTTTTTCCTACACTCTGGTAGACTTGTTGGTACACTTCTGTACGCTTTTTTACTACACTTTTGCTACACTTTTTTCTACACTTTGGTACACTTTTGTAAGCTATTTTACTACACTTTTGCTACACTCTGGTACAATTTTGTATGCTTTTTTACTACACTTTTGCTACAATTTTTCCTAACTTTGATACACTTGTGAGTACACTTTTGTACACTATTTTACTATGCTATTTTCTACACTTTTGCTACACTTTTTTCTACACTTTTGCTACACTTTTTTCTACACTTTGGTACACTTTTGTACACTTTTTTACTACACTTCTGCTACACTTTTTTACACTTTGGTACACTTGTTGGTACACTTTTGTATGCTTTTTTAGTACACTTCTGCTACACTTTTTTCTACACTGCATTTCCAGCACTCCAGAAGAGCTAACAGCAGTCAATTGGCCCAGATGCAACAAATAGAATGAATCCAGACAGAACAGTTCAAACAATCTTTGAAACTTGATATGGCTACCCAAGGCAAAGACATCAACCCCATGGCACCATCCTCTCAAGATGTCAGTTAATGAGACTGTCACAATGAATGGAGTCAATCCAATGAGGTGGCCACTTCTTGGTCCCATGCACAACTAACTGGTTTTCAGTCCTCTTTGTGGCCAGAATTCATGCAGGTGACACCTGGTCAGCCATTCAGATTCAGAGCTCCAGATGTTGCATCCCATCCAATGGATAATATACAGGCTTCTCTTCACACTAGGTTTCATGGACCTTCTCCCCAGTCTTCATTAAGCACTAGACCACACAGTACTTCTTTGTTTTCTGGTGAGTCTTTGGGGAGAAACTCAACTGCACCAACATCCCATGCACTATCAGTCTGTTCTTCCACAGGTGAACCAGCCAGACCATGTGTGCCTTTCTCTCAATGTGCACAATCTCCAAATGCTTCAATTTCTTAAGCTTCTGTTGTGAATAACATTTTGTGACCCCTTCAGCTCAAACAATCTCAGTCCTCTATGAACTCTGCAACATTTCAACACACATACTATGGTCTGCTGAGCTGCCAGTTCTGGTCACAGTCTCTCCACTGCTTCACATCCCCATAATAGAGGTGATGGAGCAGATATCCAGGTTCTTCACATGATATACCTTATTTAATCCAACCTTCTTTTGCAAGATTGATGAAGCCTCTCCAAGTGAGGATGATAGACTTGCTGAGGATGCCCTTCACCAATGGCAAGATGGTATATTGCTACACATTGTAAGTTTGTATGACTGAAACCATACTTTAAATAGATAACAAGGGATGGCAATTGCCATCACCAGGTACACTGATGTTGTCATATCCATGCCCAATGATCCAACACCCTTTCTGATCCCCTCCAAATACTCTTCGAACACCTCTGTATCATCTCCAATGTAATCCCTATAGGAGTTTCCATCTCCTTTTGAATCTTTGTCCCACTACCACTGTCTTTCCTTTTACATATCTCCTTGTATTATTCCATAGCCTCTACTTAGGAGCTCCATAGCTCCATTACAATTACTCATCCCATGTTCCCTCTGTACAGCTTTTGGTCATCTCTTAGTGATCCCCTCCATTCCTTATTATGAACTCTGATATCACCTCCATATATAAACCTCTGTACATTCCTTATGAACCCCTAGCATGTATATCTCATCTACATAACCTAATAACCTTCTTATCCTCCAATCTCCAATCCTCCTTCACTTTCTCTACAAGCTCTCATGGACTTCCTATCTGATCCACCTCTGTACCTCCATATCTTGTCACACCCATGACTACACAATCCTTACCATCTTTTCCTCAGTACCTCTTGCCAACTCTTGCCCTCCAAGTCCCATGACCATCAAAAGTCTGAAGACTCCATCTCTGTTGATCTCCATATCCACCTCTGTACCTGGCTCCCTTTCAACTCCAGTTCCCTCTGCCATCAGGGACAGGAACACCACAGAGACTTCCATTCATTCTCATCCTCCATGCTAGAATCCCTCATACTCCTGTTCCATTCTTCACAGACCTCATTCATCTTGTGGAACTCTGGGCATACCTGCCACCTCTGAGGCCCTGCTGTTAAGTTGCAGCCCTGGCCATACCTCTGATCCAAATTCATGAACTCAATTATGACTTCCCTTCATTTACAACCTTCCCTGAATACTTACTTATGAACTCCAGATTCAACTTTCTTCATTGAACCCCTTCATGATAAACTGACATACATACCTCCAACCCACCTCTGATTACCTCCCCACCCCTCCCATATTCAAACAATCACACATATCTATAAACTCTGATTTCCTCTCCATTCTGCCCCTCTGTTTCCTCCAACATCTCCTTTGGTCATGTGATAGCTACTTCCCTTCCATTTTTCCCCTACTATGGATTTTGGGCTTCACCATTGCTTCAGAAGAAACACCTCTGTTATGACCTCTGTAAAACCTTGTTGGGTCTATTGTGTAGAATTGCTTCTCAGTACCACTAGCTCATGCCCTCTGTGATCCATTGATCCATTGGCTTACAAGCAGCACCTTTTCTGGACTAACTACATTAGAATGCCAACTCCTGATGTTGACCTCTGTCTTGTCATCTCTGACTCTGAACACTTTGTCTGAGGACCTTCAGCTTTGTTCTGACTGCCCTTCAGAGACACCTCCAGTTTCACTTTGTTGCTACTAGAATTCCCACATATCTCCTTCCGAACTCCAAGATCAGATCAACAAGTACTTGTGGATTGGTTTGTAGTCCTTGCCAATTTCACTTCCCTTATACAGCTTTCATCACTTCTCTCTGTATTATTTTATATCTACAGACATCATGAAAAATTACAGCTTTTTCTTCACTTGTCTACCTTGGTTTACACCTCCAAATACTTCTGCCTCTACCTCTGTAACCCTCCATCTTCTCCATTTTACTCCATTGTCATCTCCATTTATCTTTAGTTTCCTTTGTTTCAACCCCTGACACTATCTTTTTCATGTTATTTTTGTTCCTGTTGGTCCTTGAGGGCTCAGACCAAATTGGGGGGCACTACTCCATTCATTGCCAAACAAGTCTAAGCCTTCCTGATCTTTTCTGGATAACTCCTTACAAACTCCATGATCCCCTTACAACCTCCATTCTAAGTCCTTTGGACTTCCAATTTCATTATACTAAAGACAAAACAAATTCTCTACTTACTCCTCCATTTTCCCCTCCCCATCCTTGTCTTCTCCATTGTCATATATCCAACACCCTTTCTGATCCCCTCTGAACACCTCCATATCATCTCTGATGTAATCCCTATAGGAGTTCCCATCTCCTTTCAGATCTCCATCCCACTGCCTCTGTCTTCCCTTTTATGTACCTCCTTGTATTATTCTACAGCCTCCACTTAGGAACTCCATAGTTCCATTATGATTACTCATTCCACATTCCCTCTGTATAGCTTTTAGTCATCTCTTAGTGATCCACTCCATTCCTTATTATGAACTCTGATATCACCTCTGTATATAAACCTCTGTATATTTCTTACAAACTCCTAGCATGTATATCTCATCTACATAATCTAATAACCTCCTTACCCTCTGATCTCCAATCCTCCTTCAAAATACAAGGACTCTATGATTCAACAAGGGTGTGACACATAAGTCCTGCACCAAAGTTCTCACTCCATCCCCTTCCTCCATATTTGAACCTCTGGACCTCCATCTCTGTATCCTCCCCCTTTGTACTCTCAGAGCCTCTATCGGACTTTGTCTGGAGATACCTTTCTATGTATGGTTTTGACAGATGGTCTAACTAGTACCATTCAACCTGACACAGCTGATGCTTACCACCTTTGTAGACTTCTTTGGAAGAGTGCTCTCAGCATCTGGTAAGCTAACCATCCTGATATTTATTACAATAGATGACAGAGGTGAGGAAAATGGTACAACTGTGCATGACAGTATGTTGTGTCACATTGATGAGGATTTGTGACACTAATGTGAACCATTTTTACTGTGTGATTACCATAGATGGTGGAGAGGGCAGAAGTGGTGTGACCATCCATGATAGTATGTTACATTTAGTGTTCAAAAGTCCAGTCCAGTCCCATTTTTTGGCTTCCTAATGAGGCAACCGGACCGCAACCAGTTGCAGAATTTTTCCAAATAAGGCAACTGGCAACCAGTCCAAAGCAGACTGGTCCATGCGCTGTCCGTACCTGGTTTTCACACTTCAATGTGGCTGAATGGAATGTAGATATGATTCTTAGCTAAATTCGGAGCTACTAACGTTGAAACTCGGTCAAGAAATGGGTGAGATATGAGTATTTTCAGCGGACTTGTCATTTTTTGACATTCAAAAATGGTTTTTGAGTGATATATGCCTCAAATAAATCCCAACAAATTCGGGAAAATTACCCAATATTACCCAATATGGTAATATACATAGGAGGTGGCTGTACACCCGTTGCAACTGCAGTCTTTTTCCATCTGCAACTAACGCAACTGGCAACTGCAGTCCAGTTGCGATCAGTTGTGGTCCAGTCTGGTTGCCAGTTGTGCTACCAGTTCGCAACTGGACTTTAAAACACTAGTTACATTTCACCTTCTGATGTGTGGCTGTGATACTAATATTGTTGTCAGACATCTGTAACTGCATCAGCCACAAAGATATGGCTTCACTACTAACACCAAGGAAGTCAACAAATCTCTCATGTGCCCAATCACACAGTTCCTGGTAAGCAATCTGTACCTGTACAACCACCTGAGAATATTGTAGCCACACACCACTGACAGAACCATGCTCCATGCCTGCCAAGCAATGAGCAGTTGCTTGCAGCCAGGCAGTGGCAAGTTGGATCCACTGATGACACTACAGGTAACATTAAAAATGCTGCAAATAATCAAGATCCTACCAATCCTTTAGTACACTCAACAGCAGAATGTGCAAACCTTCACAGCTCCAATTCTATGACCTGCTAACTCACAATGTTACAAATGCACAAAACAATTTTCTCACTGCAATGCAGCTTTGATCAATCTGTTTCCTTTCCATGCAGTGTTCAATGCTAAGGCTATTGAATATATTGATGAGGCTATTGCTGAGTGTTGAAGTCAAGGACTAATTGTTTCCAATAGTGAGTAGCTACTCTTTTGCTGTCATTTATCTGCTTCATCAAGACATCAAGGCTGGTGGCCCAAATATGTATCAGGTATTACAAAAAACTGGTATGTTTCCTCCCCTTTATCCCCCAAAGTGTATCTGTTCACATTGTCTAGCTATGGGATGACTTCAGCAACTGGTGGTCAACATTGAAGAAAAAGGCTCATACCTTCATCACCTAGTGATACCAGTGGGATCCAGAAAATTGCCATAACAAAACATGGAGATCACAAAGAATCTTATAGGCAATGGTGGTATATTTTTGAGGGATGGATTTGGTGTCAAGGTAAGGTGGAGCTTTTGAGGTTATGCCAGCTAACACTGTTTTCAGGGTCATGCCAACAACATTGCACATCTGGCCCTCTTGGGGCTTATTATTGAGTTCTTTTACACAGGCCCTGGTGCTGTCAGAAGATTGTTTCCTGAAGTGTTTGCTCAGGAAGTTCTGTTGGCCACAGTGGCCATTGCTGCCACAGCTGTTTGTGCTTTTTCATGAAGAGAAATTATTGTGCTGATCAACTTTGTGCAGTTTAAAGTTGGACTTGACAAGATTGCCTCAGTACAGGGTGAGGTCAATGTTAAAGTCTCTACCTACTCACTGGTCTACATGGAGATACTGTTGATGAACAGATGTGATACCAGTCCCATCCACCATGCTAAGACCAGTGCTTTGTGTGAGAGATGGGCAGAACTTGGAAGGCAAGTTTTTTTTTTACTGTTGAACATACTTGTTCTGATGTGATGCAGTGTTAGTAATGGCATGACTAATCAGGAAGTGGTGGGTGGTGGGTGCAGGTTTGATGTTGATCTTAACTAATATGATATGATATTGGTTATTCCTCTGGACATTTTGTTACTCCATGCAAATCTACTCCTATTTTGAAAGCTATACAATCTGAATCTGTTTGATCCAGTGAGGGACTACTAGTAATGATTTATGAAGTACAATGTCTGCAGAGACTTGGTTAGTCTATGGTAATCTGTCCAGTTCTATCTGAACTGTAACACTAGAGCCATCATTCCATTACAATAATCTGTCCCCAGTCTAGTCCAGTCTGGAACTAGGCATTTGGGAACCTTACTAGAAGCATCTGTTGCCCTAGAGTATCTGTTCAGTTCTGTCCAGTTCTGTCTAGCTGAGGGCTGGTTTGCTGATGTAGGACACAAACTAACTACCATTTAGATCATTGCACAAAGTACCCATCTCCATGGACAATTCAAAACAAAAGCACATGCTGCTATGGCAGCATCATTTGGATTTGACACAGGCACTGGCCCAGCAGTACAGCAGGCCAACTGTAAGCTATTCACAGACCTTAAAACAATGCAGCATTTGTGTATAAGATATGGACAAGTCTAATACATGGATCATATCTGATACTTGTTACTTGACATTTAAAGGAATTCCAACCACCACTTAAAGATCTATATAAAAGTGGAGCTGTTCAAACTGTCATCAATGAAGTCCTATTCAAGAATAAGAATGGTGAAGGGATTAAGTGGCCTGAATACTACCAACCTTTTCCTATTCCTGAATTTGCTCTGGCACTCACTGCAGTTAGTAATTCTTTTTTGTGGTGAAATCATACTGAAGCTGAAGGACCAGGTCAAGTGTGCTCTTGACAATGGAAGACAGGATCACATGAATAGATTGCATTTACAGAAGATGGTTATGCACCTATCTACAGCATCCACCTGACAACCTGGAGTTTGTGACTTCCACAATCAGACAAAGAAACTGAATATCATGTTGATGATCCTGAGGCAGGTGTATCAGAATGGCAGGTAAGTATTGATCATACTATTATTTAATTGTTGCCAGTTGCTCATTGGATGCTACAGACATTCTGGCATTACAGACCCAGCAATGTGGAACCACTCTGTTACTATAACCAATGCTACCATTGAAGATGCTGTTGAAGAATTCAGGCAGTTGCAGCAGGTTGAGGACATAGATGGTGCAGGTGAAGAGAATATAGACAGAACAGATGAGGTTGAGGATGGAGGAGATGAGGTCAGATTTGAAGGAGATGAGTTTGGGTTTGAAGGAGATGAGGTTGAATTCAGACTTGATGAGGCTGAGTATGAGGAAGATGATCAGGACAAAGATGAGTAGCTGGTTTCATTGGTTTGAGGTGGTGGGGTTTACTTGATTAGTATGGGTTTGTTTGGTGGTGCATGATAGCCACTACTAAGGACACTATATTGTTCAATATAGTAGCTCCTCGATAATAAAAGGTGTGCTACAGTGTGCTATGAGAAGCTATATAGCTTTGATGAAATTGGTATGTGTGCTACAATATGCTACAAGAAGCAACATAGCTTCGATTGGATGGTAAGATTGAGTTCTATATAGTGCTATATTATCGAAAAAATTGCTATATATTTGGCAGAAGCCTATAGGTGCTGTCATGACCATGACATCTCCACTCCACTATAGACTCCTCCACTTCTATTCCAACTCATTCCAACCCATTTCTATTTAGTTCTGACTCTGCCCTTATTATATCATCTAGTATTTCACTTACCTTGTCACCAATTTACTCATGACCGTGCTTCCTTACTTTGTCATCCTATTTGGTACATCTCATTCTCTGCACATAGCTTTACTAATTCCCTTTGTTATCTCCTGTGCTCTCTCCATCCTGTACTGCCTCTGTCTTCTAGTATTTAGCTCTGCTTCATCTGTACTCTATTCCCTTAGTCTGAAGATTGTGTATTCCTTACATAGTTCCTTCTCCTCTGTTCTAAATCTAATTCCTATTCAACTCCAAACTCCAAAATATGAGGACTGGGACCAGGCAGAGGCACAGTGCTATGTCATCAGTCACTGAAGCTGAAGTCCTTACCAACCCTGACTCATCTGACCCCACCCTTGGTTGGACTAGAGCAGAGTAGAACAGGACTCTGATAGTATCTTCAGACTAGCACCTGTCTGGTCCTGTCATTAACATTTTCTGATCATTCAGTCCTCCTCAGTCACCATGTCTGTCTTCAGTAACATCTGCTCTCAACCTCAGTCTTTCTCTCATGTTCCATCACACCCTCCTCCTTCTATCAGTCATCTCATCCACAATTCTGTCCAATCCCATCTGGAACAAGATGTTGATGACACAGAGTTCATCTCCTTCACTAAATGTCCTCCTTCCAATCCTTGAACTCCTCAATTGGTCACTCCGACTGTTGAGAATATGAGATAATCATATTCTAGAATGGTCTGTTCTTACTTCATATATCCAGACCAATTCTATTGCTATTCATATTCTTTCTAGAATGTTCTATATTCTATATCATTCTATATGACATCATTGTCTAGAACATGACATCATCAGTCCAGATGATTCCATATGACTCATGCTGACTGATTATACTTACTCATATTTGAAATAAGAGCTTTATGCTATTGGCTGTTGTTCACAACCCTTTACCCTATTTCAAATATTTCTTTTATACTTACTGTGGACCACATAGATACAAACAGTGTCCTTTAATATATAAGACCAGGACTTCGTCCTGTCTCAATAATGAGTTTCCACATTGTTCTCTCTTCTACAACCCAACCACCTAAACCCTCTACATCTTACCAAGACTCTAAAGAGATTTTATTGTTCTCATATAATCAAGTAAGTGGTAATCTCTTGCTACTCTTATAATCCCCTTCATTCCTGCACTATAGAGATTCTATCTGGAATCTCTATAGGTTATGAGCCCTACCATATCACATTAGTCCATCTTTATGCGCACATGATGCCTACTGCAAACAGCACCTATACTTGGTTTATGGTACATGTTCTTAATTGTCTTCATTTGTATTCTCTTGGGAGTCATCTTACTGGTTGGCAACAACCACCCCAACGAGACCACTGAAGACTCAGCTTACTGGGTCTTTGATAACTGCACCGTTATTTGCATTTTCAATGCTATGATAAGAGTTGCTCACATCACAGTTATCAGTGAATACTCACTATCTCTCCTCACATTACAGACCCAGGTACATCCTTTCATGATCTAGCTGCTGCCTGGACCACTCTTCATCATCATGTTGATGAAGTCATTCCAAACACCTTCCCCAACAATGCTGCTGTTACTACAGACCAGCTCCCTCCTCGAATTCATCAGCTTCCTCAGACCTCAAGGTTACTTCCTACCAATCAACCTACTCCCATTCCTATTCACCTCACTTGTTCTGCAAGATCACTAGCTATCCATTATCCTTGTAGAGAAGATACATCTACTTGCATCATCAGATCAGATCTAACAATCCCAGCCTCCTCTCGACTCCCTTGTCCTATCTGCAGCCAGATCTTATGCCAAGGCCAGACCTACAGACACATCAACCTACAACTCCTCATCTATCGTGTTGATCCTAGAGACAAGAAGTACTGCCCTAGACATTGTTTTGTCTATATTGATCTCCAGAATCAAGCCAAAGTCAATTGGTTCAATTTCTATACTAGTAACCTCAACCATCCTATCCTCTCCTCTCATCATTACCAACACAATGGCTCTTTACCTTCCTCTGATCAGTCCTCACTGCCAAGTCATTGATGAAATCAACTATGATGCTCCCAATCCAATGGAGATGGACTCCTTCCTAGGCTTCCACATAGTGGAACCAGGAACCACCACTTGAATGGAACTGGAAGAACTCAGACTGGTGTATCATTTTGATCCACTTCCCATTCCTCCTCTCACCAACAATCTGGCCCATCAAACCAGACCTTTTTACCACATGAGAGAAGGAGTCATGGTACCAGATCCAACAGTTTGACTTCCAGTGGTGATCCAGTCCCACTTTCAATCTCCAATTTCTCATCACAGACTCTCTGAGTCCAATCGTCTCATCATCCCACTATCATCTCTTCTGTCGAAACTGGCCTCCCCTATGAGATCAATACCTTTGCTTATCAGGGAGAGAGTTTAGCTTCTATCTTAGAAGAAGCAGGGTATGCCATCCCAGTTCATCTGGAGATGAGCAGGACACTCGAGTCCATGGTCACACATACAAGATCATGCAACTCAAACACCTACTCTATAATAACTGGTTTTATCTACAGATGATAAGGGTATCAAACACCATGATACCTAACTATATACATCACCCAGTGATTGGTAACAGGACCACCCATCAGATTCATCCTCCCACTTTAACTTCTTTTCATCATCATCTTATACTTAGACATCAATTCTGGCATGTAGATCATCCCCATCTTAGGGAACAGTGGTGCATAGTCTTAAGGACTAGAAGACTAGCTCAACAACTCATCAAAAATGTCTGCTACGATGACCACTATGGAGATGATTCTCCAAGATGTTAGATTAATTTACGTAGTTCGACCGAAAGTACTCATAGCTACACGTAGATTACTAATATGTTAGAGTCGAGTTTATAACCATCACCATGGCACAAACTGCATGTTCATTGTCACAGCCGTTTTACTCAACATAAACTCAACTCTTGCCAAATTGTTGTGACTGAGGTGCCACCATTGTGCCCTCAGGTCCCATTCATGCTATCCCGTTTGCTCGTCTTGCCAGGTTGGGGCCAAAGCCAATCACCCATCGTCCTCATTCATCGTCACCTGCTGGGGCTGTATCCAGTTGTTCCTGTTCTCACTTGTCATCGCCTGCTGGGGCTGAATCCAGTCGTTTCCATTGTCATTCGTCGTCACCTGCTGGGGCTGTATCCAGTCGTTCCCATCATTGTTTTCATTGTCGCTCATCACCTGCTGGGGCTGTATCCAGTCGTTCTCATCGTTGCTTGTTCATTCTTGCCTGCTGGGGCTGAATCCAGTTGTTGTTGCCGTTGCTGTTGTCATTCATTCGCTCTCGCCTGCTGGGGCTGAATCCAGTCACTCTCGTTGTTGCTTACATTCTCGCTGTTGCTCGCTCGGTCCCATTCATTTCCTGCTCGCTCTCATTGCTGCTCACCAGTGCTTGCTTGGTTCTGCTCACTTCCCACTTGCCCTCATTGCCCGCTGTAGCTGAATCCAGACACTCCCATTGCTGCTCGCTCTGAGTCGTTCTCGCACGTTCCCATTGCTGCTCACCCATTCTCATTCGGTTATGCCCATCCCCCACTCACACTCTCCCCTTGTCCCCACTGTTTGCTGCTCTCATTTCACCATGCCGCACTCATGTTTTGCCAGCTGTGTTGCTGCCATCGCAAATTTCCCATGCTCCAGAAGGATGAAATGCAAGATTGGACAAACCGTTGGACCGTGGAATAGCACTCCATCGCTTTCCAATTGTAGGAGATCATTTTCGTTGTTGTACTTAATTCACTCATACCTTTCGCTTGAGAAGGGATGTTAGATTAATTTACGTAGTTCGACCGAAAGTACTCGTAGCTACACGTAGATTACTAATATGTTAGAGTTGAGTTTATAACCATCACCATGGCACAACCTGCATGTTCATCGTCACGGCCGTTTTACTCAACACAAGAGCACTTCAATCTAGAGCCAGAAGATCTTGCCATACTTAAATATAAAGCAGATCACTTTCTTGAGTTTCCCTTACTTCTTGATTGGCTACACTCAATTCCTATCCCACCTTCTTGGCCTTGCAATAGTGTTTACTATGCAATGGATTACACTAGAGATTATGATGGTTACGATGGACTGCTTGTATCATTCTTGACAGTGAATGCCCTCAATAAAAAGAGGAGACTTTATCCATTCATAAACTGTCATGAAGCAACCAACTCCAATGGATATACCTTTCGAAAATATCCACTTCTTCCCTAACCAACATCTTGATCAACTTCCTTATCCCTTTCCCACTCCACCACTCTCTGGACCAAACATCCTTCCCTACTCCAGAAAGGAATGGAGATCTATCAAAGCTGATCTTTGGGGACAAAGAAACCATAACCTTTCTAGGACCAAGAAGAGAATCTCCTGGGAAATACACCAATCCACCTGGGAATGGAAACAAAGAGACAATGAAAGAATCAGAGGATTACAGAAAGATCTAGAAGATCTTACCATCAAAGGAAGAGAAATTCCTAATCAGCCATATATTGGTATCAAAGATCTGGAGAGAGAGGAAGATGAAGTCGAACCAGTACCCTACATGGGACTGGTTCCTGATCTTACAGATCAAGGAGAAGATGAGAAATATCATTGGCCATCCAATGATACCTCAGACAATGAAAAAGAACCAGACACAGGATACATTTATCCTTCCTCTTATATTGACATGGTGTTTGAATCATTGAATGCTGATTCTGATCTTGATATGAATCTAGTCTTACACACTCTATAAACAATGGCACATGCTCTTCCCAAAGACTTGTCCATCAAGTACAACCCCAAATTCATCAGAGAATACGTTCTCACCAGAAAGATGAACTACCCTATGTGGGCTGCCATAGTCCAAATGGAACTTGAAGCATATAATGTCTTCAAGATTGTTAATGGTTCTACCCCTTACAACAACATGCAAAACACAGACCAACAACTCAAGTTTAAAGCTGTTGATTGTAAAGTGGTTGGAATCATAGGCAAAACTTTGGACAAATCCCTCATCCACTATGTTGATCATGACAAACATCATATCACTGCATCAGATGGCACTATCACATTGGCCTATGTCTCAAATGCCAAACACCTTTGGGACAATACACTCTTCAGAGTACAAGGCAAATCTGCTGTTTATGCATGTTTCCAAAGAGCCCTTAGGAAATGCATAACCATTGCAAAATATGCCCATGATTGCAATGAGATGTGAAGCCTTTTCAGCCAACTGGTAGATGCTGGAGTTGGTCTTCCAGAACAACTCAGATGCATGATCATGCTCAATAATCTTCCTCCCAAACTCCCTACTTCTGCCTCTGTTATAATTAACTCCCTTTCTGATGGTGACTTCACTGTGCAAAATGTTATCAGATGCATTGCTGACAAGGTTCAAAACTACCAAAATCACCATAACTGTCTGACTGGATCTAGACCACCAGAGTAAATGAAGTTGAAGCCAATTGGACTGTTGCTATAAAGAAAGGTCCTCCTCCTACAAACTCCTGGAACCAACAAAACAAACCAAATTCCTCTAATCATCCTAATCCCTCTAACCATAACTCCACTCCATGTGGAAGAGGAACTCCTTATGGTCGAGAATTGCCAAAATCAAAGAAACCTGGCAAAGGGATGAATAGAAACTGGTTCCAAGCAAGACAGAAGGGAAAAGCAAAGGTGAATGAAGTTCAAGTTGAAAATGATGACACTTACACAAATGAAGTTGTCATGGGAGATCATACCATTTCCCCTATAGTTAATCTACCATCTCCAAGGTTTCCAACCTTAGACAATGAGATTCCACAGGGACTCTACAACGAAGCAGATGCCTTCTTAGATGACTATTTGGAGGATGGAGAAATGGTACCACAAGAGGATGATTACACTGTGGATGATAATGGTATGAAAATGGCAGGTCCATCTTCACAGCCCTTTTAAAGGAGAGGCACCGACACACCTCCAATTCAGTGACCTCATTCATCCTGTGGAGATAAAAGAAGAAACTACTTGGGTCACTCTGTGGGAAAAGCAGAAGAAAAAGAAGGGAAAAGTTACTTTTTCCTTTGGTGGACTTATTTCTTCCCATAGTCACAACAATATCCATCAACTGCATTTTGTCAACACCCTTTTACCCTCACCTTCTAGACAGGTAGCTGTGGTTCAACCACAAGTTAGAGCTGGATCTCCAACACCAGCCCCCTACCTTATCTCAGATAGTGCTTTTGGTGTTGAGAATGGTGTAACACTAAACCTCAAGATAACTTTTCCTCCAAACACTGGTTAGTGGATAGTGGTTGTACTGACCACTTGACACCTTTCATAGATGATTTTGTCCACCCCAAACATAATGAGAGATTTGCCACTGTGGCTAATGGACGAACATCACCACTCTATGGACCAAGAAAAGTAATCATTCAAGATCAACCAAACACTACCCTCATCTTGGAGGATGTCTGGTATATGCCAGATGCAGCACATAGGCTTCTCAGCCTCAACACATTAATCAAGAAAGGATACAAATGCAAAGTTGAAAACAACACAACATGTATTTGGAACACAGAGAATGCAATGGTCATACAGGCATCTGCCTTGTGTCCATCAAACAATCTTCACTGGTTTCAGTTCAACCTGATCAAACCAGAGGTTGCTATACACTCTCTGATAAAAGAAGATTCTTACTCTTTATGGCACGAACATCTTGGCCATATCTCCAAAAATGCTATCTGCAACATATCCAAAAATACTCAAGGAATACCAAATCTCAAAGTGCCTTTTCTCAATACCCCTTGCAAAGGATGTTCCCTTGGAAAGATGACAGATCACTCTTTCTGTCCTTCTGACCAGAGAGCTGATTGACCACTTGCTCTGATCCACACTGATGTCATTGGTCCACAACCTATCCTACCCAGATCCAAAGCTTGCTACATCCTCACCATCATTGATAATTACTCAGGCTACGCCACTCTTGCCTTTATGCATGATAAAGCTGCAGTCTCACAACATGTTTGCAATATATTCAAATGGCTTATGAACCATACTGGCCTCTCCATCACTGCTGTACATTCAGATTGAGGGGGGGAATATCTTGGACAAGATTTACAATCATTCTTCGAACACTGGATTAAATTCCACCTCAATGCAGCCATAACAAACAACATCCCAAAACAATATATAGTGTTTAAAAGTCCGGTCCGGTCCGATTTTTTGGCTTCCTAATGAGGCAACCGGACTGCAACTGGTTGAAGAATTTTTCCAAATAAGGCAACTGGCAACCAGACCAAAAAAGACTGGTCTGTGCGCTGTCCGCACCTGGTTTTCACGCTTCGATGTGGCGGAATGAAATGTAGATACAATTCCTAGCTAAATTCCGAGCTACTAACGTTGAAAAGCGATCACGAAACAGGCGAGATATGAGTATTTTCGGTGGACTTGTCATTTTTTGACATTCAAAAATGGTTTTTGAGTGATATATGCCTCAAATAAATCCCAAAAAATTCGGAAATATTACCAAATATTACCCAATATAGTAAATATACATAGGAGGTGGCTGTACACCGGTTGTGACTGCAGTCTTTTTCCATCTGCAACTGACACAACCAGCAACTGCAGTCCAGTTGTGATCAGTTGCAGTCTGGTCCAGTTGCCAGTTGTGCTACCAGTTCACAACTGGACTTTAAAACACTAACAATATATAGAGATGTTCATAAACTCCCATTAGATGAACAAAACAAATGGGATGCTACCATGAAGGAGGAGATTCAATCTTTCAAAGAAAGAAAGGTATGGGATCTTGTGGAATTACCAAAAGGTCATCAAGCCATCAAAGGGAGATGGAGATACATCAGGAAACTGCCATCTAGGGAATTTCCTGAAGGATGATATAAAGCCTGCTATGTCACAAAAGGCTTTACACAGGTCTTTGGTATTGATTATAAAGAAACCTTCTCTCCAGTCACAAGGTTTGATATCCTTCGACTTCTCTTGTCTCTAGCTGCACTCTACAACTGGGAGATCAAGTCACTAGATGTCAAGACAGCTTTCCTTTTTGGAGAACTAGAAGAAGAATTGTACATGGTACAACCAGAAGGAGACAAAAGTCTGTCAACTCAGAAGAGCTATCTATGGCCTTAAACAATCTTCAATGGAATAAGGCACTTCACAAGTCCTTATTACAAATGGGTTTCAAATGAAGCAGTGCTGATCCAGGCACTTACTTCAAGATCGATGGAAGAGATATCATTATCATAATCATTTATGTTGATGATAGCCTTTTCATGGGTAGCAACAAAACCAAAGTCCTTGCTGCAAAGAAGAAATTCATGCAAAAATAGGAATCAAGAGACCTTGGAGAAGTGAAAGAATATCTTGGAATGTGGATAACCAGAGATGGGAAGAAAAGAACAATTATCCTTGATCAAAATGTCTATGCTCAAAAAGTGATGAAGAAATTCGGTCAATAAAACTGCAAATCAGTTTCTGTACCACTTCCTACCAGTTACAATTCAAAAATATTCAAGAATCCAATCCAATCCTTTGATTGAGATATCAATCTGTCATTGGATCATTCTATATATTATGCTTGGATCAAGACCTAACATCTCCTATGCTGTGATCAAAATGTCCCAATTTTCTGCCAATCCAGAAGAGCATTTGGAGAAGGCAATGTATATTGTGCAATATTTATCATCACACCCAAATTATGCTCTTCAATACAAAGGAGCCAGTGAAAATAACAGGATGATAGCATACTGTGATACAGATTGGGCTGGTGATATTGAAATATTGAAATCAACCACTGGCTACATAATCTCACTAGCCAATAACCCCATATCCTGGCTCACAAGACATCAAAAGAGAGTTAGACTCTCATCTACTGAAGCTGAATACTGTGGCATGACAGAATGTGCCAAACAGATTCAATGGATCCGAAATGTCTATGAAGACCTCTACATTAAACTTGGACCCATACCAATGTGTGTGGATAACCAAGGAGCAATGTTTTTAGCCCAGAATCCTGCACAAGAAGGTTGCACCAAACACATTAGAAAAGACAACCACTATATTTGAGAAGCAATAGAGTTCAATGAAATCAAACTCTATTATGTGCAAACTGGGGAACAACATGCAGACATGTTCACTAAAAACCTTGGCAAAATCAATTTTGAAAAAGGTCTTCAAAACATTGGTCTCATCAAATTCTCAAGCTAGAATATTTCCAGCAAGGAGGAGTGTTGAGAATATGAGATAATCATATTCTAGTCTGTTCTTACTTCATACATCCAGACCAATTCTGTTGCTATTCATATTTTTTCTAGAATGTTCTATATTCTAGATCATTCTATATGACATCATTGTCTAGAACATGACATCGTCAGTCCAGATGATTCCATATGACTCATGCTGACTGATTATACTTACTCATATTTGAAATAAGAGCTTTATGCTATTGGCTGTTGTTCACAACCCTTTACCCTATTTCAAATATTCCTTTTATACTTACTGCAGACCACATAGATACAAACAGTGTCCTGTAGTATATTGTTACAGTCAAAGTGCAGGCACAAAGTTGCGTTATTGACAAGTCATACACTTCTTTTCTTTCTCTAAATCTGTCATCTTTCACATTTTCATGTTTGGCTCTTCTTACTGCTTCTCCTTCTCCAGAATAGTCCACTATGTGAACATGCAGACTCATTTCATTTCCGTTATTGTTTCATCCATTGTCTTGGTACATGTTTCAACAACACACACATTTCATTTCCATTACTGTTTCAGATACACAAGGCATTCATTCTTCTTTCTGCCTCATGTATGATACCTTCTATTCTTGTCCTGGTCTGTGTGCTTGGCCTTTACCTATAAAAACCCACATATCTTGTACTTGTAGAACCAAGCTAGTTCTGCACAATAATACCTCAGTATACTAGTGACCTTAGTCTGAAAGAGTGACTAAGAGATCTCCTCCTGTTCAAACCTTTATCTAAGTAATGCGACTCGTTGTGAGCTCCTCCTCAGGCTTTGTGGTTGCTAGAACTTGAGCTCAGTGTTAACACAAGAACTAGCTTGTCTCACCCATCCTGCTACTCAGCAGACCACCACCATTTCTTTCTTGGCAGCAATACCATCCAGACAAGGGATTCGCCCTCCCTCCAGCTCCCCTTCTACCATGTCCTCCTCAGAACCAGGAACTCACAGAACTGCTGATGACCCCAATGCCCCACCTCTCACTGATGAACTCAGCCTGGCACTTTACCCTGGAGCTCATCATCACCTACTTGACAGTTCTGTCATAGACATCAACAGTTTTCAACTTCAACCCAGAAGACCAGAGAGGAACCCTCCTCAACCACCACTCCCACCTGCTGACCCTGACCCCAAACCACCTGTTAACAATACTATGACAGATCAAGCTGCATGACCCATGGAGATCAAGGTAGGGTTGCCTCAGGATTTCTCTGGAGAAGGAAAGGATGCCAATCATTGGATGATGGCAATGAAAGCATACTTCATGATGAATGAAGCACTATACAATGATGATGCAAGAGTGCTCATCTTTTTGAACAAGATGACAAAGAGAAATGGAGTCCCCTTTGCCGAAGGGTGGTATACAAGAATTAGTGACCCCACCATGACACCTACCAATCAGACCTTTGCCAAGGTACTTGAGGACTTTCAGGCAATATTTTTTCTGTTCAACATTAAAGAAGAGGCTTGAAGGAAACTTTGTACTCTCAGACAGAATACAATGGATCATGAAGGAGGTTTCCAGAAATATGTATCAGAATTCTGCCTGCACTGTGCTTGCACTGGCATTATGGACCAGCTGTTGCTCCTAGACTATCTGGCCACAGGGATGGACATGAAGATAGTGGAGAAGGTATTGAGCCAACAGATTCAACCAGTTACTGCTGAGGAATGGATTACCCAGGCAGCCAAGTACCATGCCCAGCAATGAAGGATTGCTGATATCTGAGTTGGAAGGGGAGATAACTTTCAGAAGGCTTCCAGAGATCCAAAAGTGATGGATGTCGATGCCATCAGGCTTTCACCTGTGGATAGGGCTTGACACTTGAAGGAGAACCAATGCTTCATTTGTCACAAGATTGGCTGCTCCTCCCATAATCATCCTCATACCCCTAGGTTGCTGATTGCCACCCCTAGGACCACCATTGCACCTAGATCTTGTGCATGGACAAGGACCATCAAAGCCTCCCAGGAACAAGGACAGATGTCAGATCTGGGCCAATATTTGAATAAGATCTTTACAGATAAAAAGGTCAAGAAGGAGGCACTTCTAAAGGTACTTCAAACAGTTTATGATGAAGAAGAAATCCATCCTCCTCTGGATTTGAATGCCAACATAGCCATGATTGAGGATCCAAGGATTTTTAGAAGGGAAGAGTAGGACAACAGTTACTGCTTCCCCAGCTCTTGCTCATGTAATTTGTACTTCATCTAACACCAGATCAATACAACTCCCCATTCACCTCTCTGTGTTCAGACAAGCAAAATCTGTTGCAAACAAAGCCTTGGTCAACTCTGGAGCAACTGGAAACTTCATCCATCAAACCCTTGTATCCTAACATAACTTATCCCTCACCAAACTTGCCAAACCAAACTCCACAGCCAACATAGATAGCACCCTGAACAAAAACAGAGTAATTAGACAAAAAACCACCTTACAACTGACAATCAACAGGACTACCTCTCCAATCACCTTATTCGTCTTAAATTGCAGAAAGGAAGAAGTCATCCTAGGAATGCCTTGGCTTCAGATGGCCAACCCAAATATCAACTGAATTACTGGGACTATCTTCTTTCCATCAACTCCAAAACCTGTGTGGAAGGAGCAAGGAGATGACATCTTCCATCGCTATCTCCTCCAATACCTCAGAATGGACCCCTCTCTAGAGTTGGAATATCTCTATAACCAATGATATGCTCCTCATTGCCTTGGCAAGACCACTCTCTCAACACAGCTAGCTATTGACCAGGGAACAAAAACAGTTGTCCTACTGCCCCAATTATCCACTTTCAAACAAGTATTTGAAGATCCCACAGTTGACTGTCTCCCACCTTCTCAATGGGAGTTCAACTTTGGTATCACATTAAAGGACACCTTTGTTCCATGGCCAAAACCTACTGTCTCAACCTGATGAAACAAGAGGCTTGTGATAAATTCATCAAAGAGAACTTAGCCAACAGAAGGATATCTAGATCTTCTTTCCTCAAGCATCTCCTTTCTTCTTTGTTGCCAAGAAAGATGGTAACCTCTGCCCCTGCCAAGACTATCAGTACCTCAATGAACATATGGTCAAAAACACCACCCCACTCCCTTGTATCCCCGACCTGATTGATCAACTTAGCAAATCAAACATATTCACCAAACTCAACATTAGATGGGGATACAATAATGTTTGCATCCACCCCGAAGACCATTGAAAAGTGGCCTTTATCACCCCTTCTGGTCTTTACAAACCAAATGTCATGTTTTTTAGCTTTTCCAACACTCCCCCTGACTTCTAATCCTTGATGAACTACATCTTCGGTGATTATCTTGCTGAAGGATGGCTTATCATCTATATGGACAACTTCTGTATCCACAATGTCAACAACATGGAGGAGCATTGGGAACTTGTGTGAAAAGTTCTCCAATGGTTCAAAGAACATGAACTCTATCTCAAACTTGAAAAATGTGCTTTTGTGGCCAAGGAAATTGACTTCCTTGGAATGGTTGTTTCCAGGGGATCCCTGACCATGGATAAAGGGAAATTACAAGCCATTAAACAGTGGAAACCACCAGCTTCTGTAAAAGGGACTTGCTTCTTCATCAGGTTCTGTAACTTCTACCACAAATTCATTCCCAATTTCTCTGCCATTGTATGCCCAATTCTCAATCTTACCCAGAAGAAAATCACCTGGGCCTGGAATCTGATCACAGATGTGGCTTTCCTTCTCTCAAGGACACCTTCCTATGAAAACCCATCCTTCAACTCCATGACACATCCAAATCATTCACCATTATGACTGATGCTTCTCTCATGGCCTCTGGTGCTGTTCTCATACAACCAGATGTGAATGGTGATCTGCATCTGTCATATCCATGCATATCTCCTGCCCATCTCCAGTCATCTCCAGACATCTCCTGATCATCTCTGGACATCTCCTATAGGACTTTGTCCATCTCCTATAGGACTTTGTCCATCTCCTATCGGACTTTGTCTATCTCCTATTGGACTTTTGTGCACAGCCTCAGGACTTCCCTATTAGTAGTTCTTTGTTCAAGTTCATAGCCTCCACATATGATTATGGATCTCCATGTTCCTCCTTAGTCACTCCTTACTTATTCCTTACTCATCTCCTACATTCTCCATTATGAACTCCGAACCACTTCTTAGTATATAATCCCTCATGTAACTCCGAGCACTCTTCAGTGCGAATATTGTATAGTCTACAATCTGAATTCCTATCTCCTATCTCCTAAGAACTCTGACCTCTGAAATACTAGGACAAGGGGATCGGCAAGGGCATGACATACAAGTCCTGCGCCAACGTCCTTACTCCAATATCTCCATTCCGGAACTCCTACCATCTCCTGCACCAACTCCTATCATCTCCTACATGAACTCCTACATCTCCTAACAGAGTTCCATCGGAATTCATCTGGAAACATTCAGACTTTGACAATCCTTGCACCTACCTTTCTAAAATGTTCTCTCCAGCTGAATGAAATTATGACATCTATGACTGGGAGCCCCTTGCTGTCATTCATGTCTTGGAGGAATGGCACCATTATCTTCAGGGCACTGGCCAAACCACCACCATCCTCACTGACCACTGCAACCTCACCTACTTTCATCAACCACACAAACTTTCTCATCACCATGCCCGTTGGCAACTCTTTCTCCAGGACTTTGCCCTGCACTTCCTCCACACCCCAGGCTCCGCCATGGGACCTGCCAATGCCCTCTCTCACAGGGACAACATCAACACATCCTCTGATAACCAGGCCTTGACTCTTCTTCCTGACTCTCTCTTCGTCCATGCCATTGATGCCAATCTTGCCTCCTCTCTTTTACATTCCACCACCACAGATCTCTTTGCCTCCACTGCCCTCGACAGGGGGCTTCACTCCTTCCCTGTGCCTCTCTACACAACTGGTTGATCTCAGACAGCCTTCTTTACTATAAATGGCATCTTTATGTTCCCCCCAGTTGCTGCTCCGATCTCCCCTCCTCCCTACACCTTCCCTGTCAATGGCCATGCTGATGTCATTTGCACTATTAACCAAGTTGTCACTCATGACAATTGGTGGCCTGATCTTTCCTCTTTTGTGTGCCACTTTGTCCTTGGCTGTGCCACCTGCCAAGCCAACAAGGTGTTAACTCACCCTATGGTTCCTCCCCTCACCCCCCTTTCCTCTTCCACTGTCTGCCCCTTCCAACAACTGTCCCTTGATTTCATCACCAATTTGTCCCTCTCCACCAGTTTTGATTTGGTCTTGGTCATGGTTGGCCATGGTCTTAGTAAGGGAGTACTTTTCATCCCCTGTCACAAAAACATACTGCAGAAGGCACAGTGGAACTCTTTTTTACTCATGTCTTCCCTCATTTTGGTCTTCATGATTGACTTATCAGTGATTGTGGTCCTCAATTCACCTCTGCCTTCACTCAGGAACTAGCACGACTACTTCATTATGGCCACTCCCTCTCTTCTGCATATCACCCACAAATCAATGGACATACAGAATGTGTTAACCAAGAACTAGAAACCTATCTATGTATCTTCTGCTCTGGTCAAAATAATTCCTGGTCTTCTCTCCTGCCCCTCACTGAATTCTCTTACAACTCCCTCATCCACTCCTCCACAGGAGTAACTCCCTTTTCCCTCATTCTAGGCTATGAACCCTGCGGATACCCCCTCTTGGAAAAACCTTCCTCCCTGCCCTAGAACAACACCTCTCCCTCCTAAACTCTGCCCGAGAAGAAGCCCTAGAAGCCCACAAACATGCCCAACAGACCATGAAGGAACAAATCACTTCAAAGTTCCAACCATGGAAAGTTGGTGATAAGGTGTGGCTAAACAATTCCAATCTCCACCTTCACTACCCTTCCTATAAACTTGTCCCTTGCTGCGAGGGCCCCTTTGAAATAACTCAAGTCATCTCTGCCATTGCTTACCATCTCCAACTTCCTCCCACATGGAAAATTCATGATGTGTTCCATGCCTCATTACTCTCTTCTTATTGTGAAACTGCTGAACATGGTCCTAACTTCCTACTGCCTCCACCTGAAACAATTGATGGAGAAGAGGAATATGAAATTGACCACATTCTTGCCCATCACAGATCACTCTGATGACAGCAGTTTTTAATATCATGGAAAGGGTGGCCATCCAGTGAAAACACATGGGAACCAGAAGCAAACCTTGCACATGCCAAGCCATTACTATGAGCTTATAAACTTGCCCATCCTCATGACTTCTCTTTATCTCCATGACCCCCTCCTCTTCCCTCTCAAAAACCAAATCCAATTTTAAACCAAACAAACCTTTCTCTCACTTTGCCTTTTGATTTCTTAACAAAGTCCCTTCCAATCATTGTTTAATCCACTCTTGTTTTTGTTGATTTTCATATTGCCCCTGCCATCACATGTGGTGAATGTTGTCCCTCAAATCACTCCAACACTCCTGCTTCCCAGACCTAATCCCAACCATCCACCCCACTCACCTTTGAGATCCCATGCATCCATGGTGGATGTCATTGACCAATGTCCAACAAGAAATTTATGCTCTGGAAGTGACTTGCCATTACCCCAATGCATTTCCACCCTTTCCAACCAGACATGTCAGAGCCCCCACCTTGCCCCCTGTTGACATCAATGCCCCTCCTAAGCAGGTGGCCATCCAATCGGCCAGAACCCCCTCAATCAACCTCACCAACCCTCCACATTCAACCAATCATTCTACACCTATGACATCATCTTCTCCTACATCCTTCCACAGTAGCTGCAGTCGTCAGGAATGCTCCTCCTGTTGAGAATATGAGATAATCATATTCTAGAATGGTCTGTTCTTACTTCATACATCCAGACCGATTCTATTGCTATTCATATTCCTTCTAGATCATTCTATATGACATCATCAGTCTAGATGATTCTACATGACTCATGCTGACTGATTTCACTTAGTAA
>JBBPTK010000059.1:0-37075 GCA_038094135.1 Spongiforma cf. squarepantsii | reverse complement strand
AACTTGCTATTATACTCCGGGAGCTCTGGGACGAGGTCGTTTCCCACATAGTCAATTTCCTCCAGACAACCCTTCCTACTGGATCCCGGATCTGGTGGTGTCCCACTGCCGAGTTTTCTCTCTTACCGTTACACGCTGCTGGACCTTACCGCGAGGGTCAGCGGAATCTTTCCCGACTCTATATCTCCTCATATACCCCCACGCTCGCCGCTCTTATTCGTGCCAGAAGACAAAATCCATTACCTTCTTTAACAGAAGCAAAACGCTTCATCGGCATTGGTCAGGCGCAAGCCGTCGGTGAGAGCGAGCTCGTTTCTGTCGGGGATGAGTTGGACAGTATCGGTCAATGTATCAAAGGGCTGGCCACATTCACACGCGTCGAGGGTCCAGAAGCTTCTATCGCTCGTGTCTCTCGGGAACTAACGGAGAACAAATGGGCTCACTTTGCTTGCCACGGTATCCCCGATCAGCAACACCCCTTTGACTCGGCGTTCGCTCTTCACGATGGTCATTTCACTATCCACCATATCATGAAATCTGATTTGGAGAATGCGGAGTTTGCCTACCTCTCTGCGTGCGATACGACTGTTGGGGACAAGGACAGTCCAGACGAGGTCCTGCATCTCGCATCCGCGATGCAGTTTGCTGGATTTCGATCGGTTATAGGGACGATGTGGGCCGTGAATGATGCACATGCCCACCAGATCACGTCACAGTTTTACAAGAATATGGTGGACGAGTCTGGACGTCTCGATTATACCCGCGCAGCGCTTGCTCTGAACAAGTCATTGCGCACGAAGGATATGCCATTAGACCAACAGATTCTTTACGTACACATCGGTGCCTAGTATTTTTGTCGCTAGCTGTACTACCGTCAACACCAGGTCTGCACAATCGAGGATATGCTATGCATACTATCAGCAGAGAGAGCAGAGGAAATGAGACGAGTCGCACAATGCTGAGATGGGCGGAAACGTATGGGATATTGACAGAATCCAGAAATCCAGGAAAAAAGAGCGAGCGTGTGAGATCCGGAGAGTTGAAACCTCATGATGGACATGTTCTATGACGCAGGCTAGACGTATGTATATGGTCATCTGCAAGCCTCTCTTCCGGTCCAGGCCTTGTCTTCTTTGGGGTCGCAGCTCAGACTCGTCCTCGCCGGGATCATAAGGAAGTACTCACTGGAGGCGTTCATGTCGAGTTTTTGTCCTCTAGAGGTATCCGCGGCCAAACTGGAAACGATGACTGTGGCGCATTGAATCGCAGCCGTGCAATGAGATGTGGAGCTGAGATCCATTGAATAGTTACTAGGACCAGAACTCGGACTTGGTAGAGGTAAGCACCGCCTGAGCTTGCGGAGCGAATCCCCGAGGCGATCGATCGGTTACGGCAGTCTCACCAACCCCAGGAGACCAACTTCTCTTCACAGTCGCCCAATAGTCTAGACAGCATCTCGCACATCTACTTCATAAGGAGGCGCTTCCTCCTCGCGTGATGCATTCGCACTGTCTAAGCCAAGTAGATTCTGTCCGAGGTCCGCAGACCCAGACGGAGAGTTCAATGCAACATCTCCAGGCAATTGTTCAGGCGATTTTGGCTTTGAAAGCTGTCGATATCATCGGATAAATGACCGTTCAGAGACTCGCGTAGGGATCCAACTTACGACGGCGTACGCTTGAGCAGCCATAATAATCGCAGATCCCACAGCGGACATGAGAGAAGGCACCGTGCCGAACACGACGAGCTCGAGCAGGTCAGCAAACAAAAGTTGTGTGTACTGGACTAGAGCACCTCGAGTGGCCGTTTCATACCGCAATCCGATCGTCAATAATATCTTTCCGGGGAGTCAATCACGGCTCCGCGCAATATACACAAGACACATACGTGAGCAGCAACCCCAAGGATCGTAATGACGAGCAGGAGAGTTATCCATTGCCATGTCATGGGAAACACCACGGATTCGCAGAATATCACCATCCTAGTGGGGTGCATGCAGTGTCAAAAAGTGTCGTCTCGCACGACAATGAAGTAGTGAAAACTCACGAGATGGATGCGACGGCGGCACACCAAAACGAGAGAAAGGTCATGACATGCATCGGGTGAGCTCGTGACCGGACAGATCGCATGACGACGACTTGAGTGAGACAGAGATTAGCATGTAAGGAAATTCCATCGTAAGTGGACTGAACATACATGACACGGTACCACCGCAGACGCCTAACAGGGAGCTCCTGAATTCGCAGAGTGTGAGGACCAGCAGCGAAGATAGACACGTTTGTAGCTCACCCTACGGCGCGCAACCGTTCAAAGGAAGTGATATAGACATCCTCCTCCTCGGGTGCATACCCGAACAAAAACGAAGGTGAACGGTTTCAGGAAAGTGATGACTGTGGCGTCCGCGATGGAGATAGTTGAGAGCATAGAACATCCCGAAAAGTCCAAAGAACCTAGTACAGTCGTGATTGTCGCTATGACAAGGGAAATGGGGAAGGTGAATGCTCACACTCCCAAACCTCCAGCAGCCAAGAGCGCCCGGACGCCTGCTGATCCGAGAAAAGGGTCCAATATCTTGTTCGCCAGCCTGCATACAAGGCAGTATCGTGAGAGACACGAAACAAGCCGTAACACTGGCAGGATACGTACGTGAAGATCAAGCAACAGAAAACCGTGATCACCCGTGGATCAACCAATCAAAACGAACCGGCTCCGTCTAAACCTATTTCAGACGAGTGGAAAACTTACCATTCGAATCATAATCAGCCATCCAGGACACGTCAGCATGAAAACTGGCAATGAGGATCATCGCTGAATACAGACCTCCACGGTCGGGGTAGGTGGGTTCAGCTCTTCCAGCAGTTTGACAGAGAGGTTCATCGAAGCAAAGAAGAACTGGGCGCAGATCACCAACAACAATAGAAGTTTGAACGTCTGAATGACCGGCAGACGGCTGGGCGATCCCGCGACTGGAAAAGAAGAAAAGAAGTGTAAATTGAGACAAGGCAAGGGGAATGCAGAGAATCCCGAGCACGAGACCACGAAAGGATCAGGTGTTGGCAGTCTGCAGAACGAACGCACTGGCCCATCCGCATGGTGAGCTCGAGATGGTGCGCAGTCTATTTTTTCGTCTCCAACAGACATAAACACATGCGTTTGTGCAAATCCGGTTGCGCGAGAGTAGCCTTGTGGAGCTTCTCATAGAGTTCCGATTCGTTTGTGTATGTTCTACTGACATACAGCTTGGTTGTGAGGAGTAATGGTCGTTTACGGGTTACAGGTACATAATGTGACGAGTCGCCGAGAACGGCGGTGCGGTGCAGAAGAGCAGGGCCTCCTTCAATGCTGTGACCACACAGTCAGGAACGTACATGTTCTGTGCCAGTTAGCAACTGCCCATCCACTCTACCGTACAAATTGTCACTCCAGTATATTCAAGCCTGAGGGAGGTTACATGGGGCAAACGGTATCAATCTTCAAAGGTATTCTGTTAGCAAGTCGAAAGCACGCGTGATGTACTGAATATGTACCAATACTAGCTGCATGGTACCTTTCGCAGGCAAAAGGCCTTGTTGGCGAATTTATACAACGAGGAGAAATCCGTTTCCTGCAAAATGCTATCGAGCTAGAACGTAAAGCGCTAGAATCATGTTCATTTGGGCACCCCGTGCGATGGCTTTCGTTGAATCAACTGGGTCTTCACCTCTCGCAACGTCATGGGCGACTTGGGGAGATTGTGGACATTGAAGAGGCGATAATACTCGGACGAGAAGCCCTCTCCCTTTGCCCGCAAGGTCACCCGTCCCGTGCAACGTCCTTGAACAACCTGGCATTTTCTCTCTCCACTCGTTACAAACACCTCGGAGGGATGACAGACCTGAATGACGCAATTATTCTCGCGCGAGAAGCCCTCTCCCTCTGCCCACAAGGCCATCCATCCCGTGCAACGTCCTTGAACAATCTCGCACTTTCTCTCTGGGCTTATTACAAACAGCTTGGAGGGGTGACAGATCTGAATGACGCAATTCTTCTCGCGCGAGAGGTCCTCGACCTTCACCCACAAGGTCACCCAGACCGTTCAATGTCCTTGAATAATCTCGCACTTTTTCTTTGCACCCGTTACAAACGGCTTGGAGGGACAACACATCTACATGAGGCAATTCTTCTCGACCGAGAAGCTCTCGAACTTTGCCCGCAAGATCACCCAGGCCGTGCAATGTTCTTGAACAATCTCGCACTTCATCTCTCCACTCGTTACAATCAGTTGGGAGAAATGACAGATCTAAATGAGGCGATTCCTCTTGGGCGAGAATCCCTTGACCTTTGCCCACAAGGTCACCCAGACCGTGCAACATTCTTGGACAATCTCGCACTTTCTCTCTCTACTCGTTATAAACGGCTCGGGGGGATGACAGATTTGAATGACGCAATTCTTCTCGGCCGAGAAGCTCTCGACCTTCACCCACAAGGTCACTTAAGCCGTGCAACATCCTTGAACAATCTCGCGCTTTGTCTCTCCATTCATTACAAACAGCTCGGAGGGATGACAGATCTGAATGAGGCGATTCTTCTCGCGCGAGAAGCCCTTGACCTTTACCCACAAAACCACCCGGACCGTGCAATATCCTTGAGCAATCTCGCGCTTTCTCTCTCCACACGTTACAGACAGCTCGGAAAGATGACAGATTTAAATGACGCAATTCTTCTTGGGCGAGAAGCCCTCGACCTTCGCCCACAAGGTCACCCAGACCGTGCAATGTCCTCGAATAACCTCGCGGTTGATCTCTCCATTCGTTACAAACAGCTGGGAGGGATGACAGATCTGAATGACGCAATTCTTCTCGAGCGAGAAGCCCTCGACCTTTACCCACAAGGTCACCCAGACCGTGGAATGTCCCTGAACAATCTCTCATTTTCCCTCTCTGGTCGTTACAAACAGCTCGGAGGGATGGCGGATCTGAATGAGGCGATTCTTCTCAGCCGAGAAGCACTGGACCTTCGCCCACCAGGTCACCCTGACCGCGCAATGTCCTTGAGCAATCTCGCACTTTCTCTCTCCACACGTTACAGACAGCTCGGAAAGATGACGGATTTAAATGACGCTATTCTTCTTGGGCGAGAAGCCCTCGACCTTCGCCCACTAGGTCACCTGGACCGTGCAATGTCCTTGAGCAATCTCGCACTTTCTCTCTCCACTTGTTACCGACAGCTCGGAAAGATGTCAGATTTAAATGATGCTATTCTTCTTGGGCGAGAAGCCCTCGACCTTCGCCCCCAAGGTCACCCAGACCGCGCAGTGTCCTTGAACAATCTCGCAGTTGATCTCTCCGCTCGTTACAAACAGCTCGGAGGGATGACAGATCTGAATGATGCAATTCTTCTCGCGCGAGAAGCCCTTGACCTTTACCCACAAGGTCACCCGGACCGTGCAATGTCCTTGAGCAATCTCGCACTTTCTCTCTCCACTCGTTACAAACAGCTCGGAAAGATGACAGATTTAAATGACGCTATCCTTCTTGGGCAAGAAGCCCTCGACCTTCACCCCCAAGGTCACCCAGACCGTGCAATGTCCTCGAATAATCTCGCGGTTGATCTCTCCATTCGTTACAAACAGCTGGGAGGGATGACAGATCTGAATGAGGCAATTGTTCTCGAGCGAGAAGCCCTCGACCTTCGCCCACCAGGTCACCTAGACCGTGCAATGTCCCTGAACAATATCTCGTTTTCCCTCTCTAGTCGTTACAAACAGCTCGGAAGGATGGCGGATCTGAATGATGCGATTCTTCTCAGCCGAGAAGCCCTGGACCTTCGCCCACCAGGTCACCCAGACCGTGCAATGTCCTTGAGTAATCTCGCAGTTGATCTCTCTATTCGCTGCAAACAGCTGGGAGGGATGACAGATCTGAATGAGGCGATTTTTTTCGACCGGGAAGCCCTCGACCTTCACCCACAAGGTCACCCAGACCGTGCAATGTCCTTGAACAATCTTGCACTTCATCTCTCCACACGTTACAAGCAGCTCGGAGGGATGACAGATCTAAATGAGGCGATTCTTCTCGCGCGAGAAGCCCTTGACGTTTACCCACAAGGTCACCCGGACCGTGCAATGTCCTTGAGCAATCTCGCACTTTCTCTCTCCGCTCGTTACAAACAGCTCGGAGGGATGACAGATCTGAATGACGCAATTCTTCTCGGGCGAAATTCCCTCGATCTTCGCTCACAAGGTCAGCCGGACCGTGCAACGTCCTTGAACAATCTCGCAGTTGATCTATCCACTCGTTACAAGCAGCTCGGGGACACGACAGATCTGAACGAGGCAATTTTTCTTGGGCGGGAAGCACTTGACCTTTACTCACAAGGTCACCCGGACCGTTCAATGTCCTTGAACAACCTTGCAGCTCACCTCTCCATTCGTTACAAACAGCTAGGAGAGATGACAGATCTAAATGATGCAATTCTTCTCGCACGAGAAGCCCTCAACCTTCGCCCACGAGGTCACTCAGACCGTGGAATGTCCTTGAACAATCTCGCAGTTGATCTCTTCGCTCGTTACAACAAGCTTGGAGGCATGACAGATCTGAATGACGTGATTCTTCTCGCGCGGGAAGCCCTCGACCTTCACCCTCAAGGTCACCCAGACCGCGCAATGTCCTTGCACCATGCCGCCCAATTTCTACGTGCCCGATTCATCCATACGAGTCAATTAGAAGACGGACAAAATTTATTTGATCTTTACTCAGAGCTACAAAACATAGGCCAGACCGTGATATCTACCTCGCATCTCTCCGCTGCTCGCTCATGGGTCGATGCTGCCGAAGAATTCAACCACACCACCACGGTTCTTGCTTATGAAACCTCGCTTCAGCTGCTCGTTCAACATCTAGCTACGCTTCCTTCATTACCTGAGCACCTACCCATCATCAAAGGGCTCACATCATCACTTGCAGTAGATGCTTTCTCGGCGTGTCTTCGCGATGCTTGCCCTGAAAAGGCAGTCGAGCTGTTGGAACAGGGCCGTGGTGTCTTCTGGAACCAGATTTCCCGCCTTCGTTCACCATTGGATGACGTCATCGCATCTGGGCCCCAGGGAAAGACGCTTGCAAACGAATTCGTTCGGTTGACCTTACTTGTCCGTGAGGTCATCGATTCCAAGCCCAGTCCTGACCAGCACGATCGGGTGTGTCGTCTTAACGTCGACATGGACAAGATAGTAACTCGTATTCGTGACTTGCCTGGTCTCGAGCGTTTCCTTCTTCCCTCTCTCTTCTCAGATCTCCAACGTGCAGCTGCCTGTGGGCCTGTTATTATCGTCAACGCAAGCAGATATGGCTGCGATGCCCTAATTATATCTCATGACAGAGATCCTGTTCGTATTGCATTAGAAATCACTAAAGATCGTGTCCGGGTCCTGACGTCCCGCATCCGATCGTTGATGTTGCATGCGAAGGAATTGAACTCGGAAGATATGACGAGGCAACTTGTTATTGTACTCCGGGAGCTCTGGGACGATGTCGTTTCCCACATAGTCAATTTCCTCCAGACCACTCTTCCCACTGGATCGCGGGTCTGGTGGTGTCCCACTGCCGAATTTTCTCTCTTACCATTGCATGCTGCCGGCCAGTACCGCAAGGGTCAGCGGAATCTTTCCCAATTCTATATCTCCTCATATGCCCCCACACTTGCCGCCCTTATTCGCGCCAGAAGACAAAATCCATTACCTTCTTTCACAGAAGAAAAACGGTTTATCGGCATTGGTCAGGCAGAAGTCGTCGGTGAGAGCAAGCTCGTTTCTGTCGGGGGTGAGTTGGACATCGTCGGTCAATGTATCAAAGGGCTGGCCACATTCACACGCGTCGAGGGTCCAGAAGCTTCTATCGCTCGTATCTCTGGTGAACTAACGGAGAATAGATGGGCTCACTTTGCTTGCCACGGAATCCCCGATCGGCAACACCCCTTTGACTCGGCGTTCGCACTTCACGATGGACATTTCACTATCCAGCACATCATGAAATCCGATTTGGAGAATGCCGAGTTTGCCTACCTCTCTGCGTGCGATACGACTGTCGGAGACGAGGACAGTCCGGACGAGGTCCTCCATCTCGCATCGGCGATGCAGTTTGCTGGATTCCGCTCCGTTATTGGGACGATGTGGGCCGTGAATGACGCGCACGCCCACCAGATCACGTCACAGTTTTACAAGAATATGGTGGACGAGTCTGGACGACTCGATTATACCCGCGCAGCGCTTGCTCTGAACAAGTCATTGCGCAAGCAGGATATGCCATTAGATCAACAGATTCTTTACGTACACATCGGTGCCTAGTGTTTTCGTCGCTACTTGTACTACCATAGGTTTGCACAACCAAGGATATGCTATGTATGCCATTAGCAGAGGGAGCAGAGAAATCATGAGATGAGGCGCACAACGCTTAGATGGGCGGGAAAGTATGAGGTGTTCGATCAGAATCCAGGAAAAAAGAGGGAGGAGGAAAATGGGCGTGTGAGGTCCGGAGAGTTGAAACTTCCTCGTAGCCCAGACATATACGGTGATCGACAAGCCTCTCTTCCAGTTCAGGCCAGTCTGCCTTGTCTTCTTTTGGGTCGCAGCTCAGAGCTGAGAGGCGTTCATGTCAAGTTTTTGTCCTCTAGAGGCATCTCCAGTGTATCCGTGGCCAAACTAGAAATGATGACCGTGGGGCATTGAATCGCAGCCAGGCAGCCTGCATGCGATGAGATCTGGAGTTGAAGAGCCAGGACCAGAACTCGGATCTGGTAGAGGTAAGCACACCCGCTAGGGTCATCGGTTACGGCAGCACCAACTTTGCCTCCGCCAACCCAAGTTGAAGGAGACCGTTGGAACTTCAACTCCTCACCTTACCACCGGTCGCACAGCCATGCCCTCGGTCATCTCGCTACCAACATTCTCCACGCCGTACCAGACGGCCCACGGCAGCAGCGACGAGCTCACGAGGAGGCGGCCTAAGAGACCATTGCCGACGCGCGCGTGGAGAATCTGGAGATAGACGACTCAATCCAGAGGCGCTATCCCCACCCGTGCAGACGACATTGCTCTCTACTTCAATCAATATTGTTATGGAGGCCCGCCAAAAAGCAGACAGGTATACCATTCAGGCCGTTCGATTGTATCACCCGACAACGTCAGGACATGTCGGACGGAAAAAACGGCGCATTTGAACGAAATCTATACCAGAGTCTATGCCAGATCTATGCTACATTCCTTCCTTGGCATTTACTGTAAATAGTCTAGACAGCTCCTCGCACATCTGCTTCATAAGGTGGGGCTTCTCCATCGCGTGATGCATTCGCACCGTCTAGGCCAAGTAGATTCTGTTCGACGTCCGCAGACCCAGAGGGTGAGTTCAGCGCAACACCTGCAGGCGATTGTTCCGGTGGTTTTTGCTTAGAAAGCTGTCGACATCATCATGGAATAAATGACCGTTCAGAGACTCGCGTAGGGATCCAACTTACGATGGCGTATGCTTGGGCAGCCATGATAATCGCAGACCCCACAGTGGACAAGAGAGAAGGCACTGTGCCGAACACGACCAGCTCGAGCAGGCCAGCAAACAAAAGTTGTGTGTACTGGACCAAAGCGCCTCGCGTGGCCGTTTCATAACGCAATCCGATCGTCACTAATATCTTCCCGGGGGTCAATCACGGCTCCGTGCAATATACACAAGACACATACCTGAGCCGCAACCCCAAGGATCGTAATGACGAGCAGGAGCGTTATCCATTGCCATGTCATGGGAAACATCATGGGTTCACGAAATATCACCATCCTAGTTGGATGCATGCGACGTCAGACAGTGTCCTCTCGCACGACAGTGAAGCAGTGAAAACACACGAGATGGATGCTACGACGGCACACCAAAATGAGAAAAAGGTCATGACATGCATCGGGTGAGCTCGTGATCGGACAGATCGCATGACGACGACTTGAATGAGACAGGAATTAGGATGTGAGGAAATTGCATCGTAGGTGGACCAAACGTACATGACACGGTACCGCCGCAGACACCTAACAAGGAGCTCCTAAATTCGTAGAGTGTGAGGACCAGAAGGGAAGATGGACACAATATAGCTCACCCTACGGCACGCAACCGTTCAAAGGAAGTGATATAGACATCCTCCTCCTCTTCGACCGCATACCCGAACAAAAACGAAGGTCTAGCGATCAAAATGACGCCGACGAGACTGCACACTGGAATAGAGTAGTCCCATACATAAGCTGTCAGTGTAAGACAAGTCACTGAACGCACCAGCTGCAAACGCTTCCTTTTTCGTAAATGACTCTCGGAGAAGAAAAAACCCCACCAACGCGACGGTGAACGGTTTCAGAAATGTGATGACGGTGGCATCCGCGACGGAGAGATAGTTAAGAGCGTAGAACATCCCGAATAGTCCCAAGAACCTAGTATTATAGTCGTCATTGAGGCACGGGAGACGAAGAAGACGGATACTCACACTCCCAGACCTCCTGCGGCCAAGAGTACCCGGACGCCTGGTGGTCCAAGAAAAGGGTCCGGTATCTTATTCGCCAGCCTGCATACAATGGAGTATCGTGAGAGGTGCGAAACAAGTCATAACACTGGCAGAATACGCACATGAAGATCATGCAACAAAAAACCGTGACCACCTGTGGATTGACTAGTCAAAACGAGCCGGCTCCTTGCCTATATCTGTCGCAGATGAATAACTTACCATCCGAATCGTAATCAGCTGTCCAGGAGGACCACGTCAGCAGGGAAACCGGCAATGAGGATCATCACTGAATACAGACCTCCAGGGTCGGGGTGGGTGGGTTCAGCTCTTCCAGCAGCTTGACAGAGAGGTTCATCGAAGCAAAGAAGAACTGGGCGGCGATCACCAGCAACAACCCAACATTCTTGGTAGCAAAATCAGCCACTTGGGCCTTTCGAGTCGTCCACCAGGACGTCGGAATATCGGCCGGGGCGGTTCTGTCATGTTCTTGGGATAATGGGAGGTATCCATTTTGAGCGGTCATCGGGAGGCTTCAAGCTGAAAAGCTTGTCCAGTCCGTGTTGGTAGAGCCGTGTGCATGAGATACGGCAAAGGACCGGCCGCCACAAGGCCTTCCAAAAATAACACGCAGGCCCAACGCAGGCCCCTCGTGTCGTGGCTCGTGATTATCACCAAGCTTGAGCGTCTGAGTGACCGGCAGATGGATGAGCGAGCTTGTGCACGCAACGAGAATGGGAGGTAGTGAGGAAAACCATAAAGTCAGCGGTGCGATGCGATGCGGAAGTGGCCGGCACGCACCTACTGGGGTGCCATTGGGCACCGGTTAGCAACCGCACATCTGAACTGGTTACATGGGACAAACCGTATCAATCTTCAAAAGTATGCGTTTCACTCTTTCAGCGTATCGAAAGCGTGCATGATTTACTGAATATGTACCAATACTAGCTCTACGGGGCGAAGAGCCTTGCTGGCAAATCTATTATTATCTATACAACGAGGAGAAATCCATTACCTGCAAAACGCTATCGAGCCGGATCGTAAAGCGCTAGGATTATCTTCGTTTGGGCATCCCATGCGACGGGCTTCATTGAATAAACTGGGTCTTCACCACTCGCACCGTTGTAGGCGACCTGAGCAGATTGTGGACATCGTTGAAGAGGCGATATTACTCAGGCGACAAGCCCTCGACCTTCGCCCACGAGGTCACCCAAAACGTGCATGGTCCCTGAACGATCTCGCACATTCCCTCTTCACTCGTTACCAACAGCTCGGAGGGACGACGGATCTAAACGACGTTAGTCTTCTCGTGCGAGAAGTCCTCAATCTTCGTCCGCAGGGTCACCCAAACCGTGCGGCATCCTTGAACAATCTCACACTTTCGCTCTTCACTCGTTACGAACAACTCGGAGGGGTGACAGATTTGAATGCCAGTGAGGCGATTCTTCTCGCGCGAGAAGCCCTCGACCTTTGCCCACTAGGTCATCCAGATCGTGCAACGCCCTTGCACACTGTCGCACACCATCTACGTGCCCGATTCACCCACACGAGTCAATTAGAAGACAAACAAAATTTATTTGATCTTTACTCAGAGCTGCAAAACATAGGCTAGACCATGATATCTTCCTCGGATCTCTTCACCACTCGGTCATGGGTCAATGCTGCTGAAAAATTCCACCACGCCACCACGCTCCCTGCTTATGAAACCTCACTTCGCCTGCTCGTTCAGCATCAGCTACGCTCCCTTCGTTACCCGAACATCTACCCATCCTCAAACACCTCACATCATCACTTGTCGTAGATGCTTTCTCAGCTTGTCTTCGCAATGCTTGCCCTCAGAAGGCGGTCGAGTTGTTGGAACAGGGCCGTGGTGTGTTCTGGAACCAGATTTCTCGCCTTCGTTCCCCACTCCATGACGTTATCTTGTCTGGCCCCGAAGGGAAGACCCTCGCAGATCAATTTGCTCAGATAGCCTCATTTATCCGCCATGCCATTAGTTCCGAGCCTAGCGCTGATAAACACGATCGAGTGTGTTGTCTCAACATCGACATGGACAACGTAGTGGTCAATGTCCGTAATCTACCCGGTTCCTCCTTCCATCACTCTTCTCCGATCTCCGTCATACCGCTGCCTGTGGACCTGTGATATTCGTGAATGCGAGCCGGTGTGGTTGCGATGCTCTCATTGTCTTTACATACTGATCAGGATCCCGTCCATATTCCATTGGAAATCACCAAAGATTGCGTTTCCGACCTGGCCTCAGTGGTCTTGTCATTAGCCTCGTGTGCAAAGTCGGACGATGGATATGAGTAGAGATCTTGCTCTGATACTGCATAACATCTGGGACCAGGTCGTATCCCCAATTATCGACTTTCTCCAAATTACTCTTCCGGATAGTTCCGCTGTCCCACTGCCGAATTTTCCCTCTTACCGTTACACGTGCCGGTCCTTACTGGACTGGCCAGCAGAATCTTTCCGATCTTTACATTTCCTCCTATACTCCCACCCTTTCCACCCTCATCCGTGCCAGACGACACAGTCCGCCGTCTTCCGCGGTGCAAAACAAACGGTTCGTCAGCATCGGTCAAGCGCAGGCCAGTGGCGAAAGCGAGTTGGTCTCCTTTGGGGATGAGCTAGATATCGTCGGCCATCGTATCAAAGAGGTCTCGACATTTACACGCATCGAGGGTCCAGAATCCTCTATCGCTCGTGTGTCTGAAGAAGTGGCGAAGAGCGAATTGGCTCACTTTGCTTGCCACGGTATTCCCGACCGGCAACACCCATTTCTTTCTGCGTTCGCTCTTCACGACGGACATTGCACTATCCAATACATCATCAAGTGCGAGCTGGAGAATGCCGAGTTCGCCTATCTCTCTGCGTGCCACACAACTGTTGGAGACGAGGAAAGTCCGGATGAGGTGATTCATCTCGCATCTGCGATGCAGTTTGCCGGATTTCGTTCCTTTATTGGGACGATGTGGGCCGTGGATGATACCCATATCCACAAAATCACGTCCGTATTTTGTGAGGACATGTTGGATGAGTCTGGTCGGCTTGATTATACCCGTGCAGCGTTTGCCCTGAACACAACTATGGGCGAGGTAGATATACCCTTCAATCAACGAATTCTTTATGTCCATGTCGGGGCCTAATGTTGCTTATGAACCTACTGTCTTGCTGTCGCTAGTTGTGCATATACTAATACTATTTGAACACGAAGTTATGGGCCAGCTGCAGTATGGAACCAATTTTAGGCAATTTGCTTTAATTATACTAAGCCACTCGCTGCGCGTACATGATACAAATGCCAAAACCTGTACCTATCGCTTCCTCTTGGTCAGCGAGAAGTGAGTCCCCTTCCCCGAGGAAGAGGTGATGACCGTTGCACTAATCATACTCGAGCCTTGCTCGGCTGATAACCGCTTCGCTTCAGGCCATTGGGTCAGATCATAACCCCAATTGAATTGTACGCACATTTCCGTGACTTAATCATACTCGAAGATACATGATAGTGTCGGGACGTGCTTGCTAGTTCGCGTCCATACAACACCTGATGTCGTCGTGTTGCATCGCATCGTATATGCCGAAGAACTTAGAAGTCTCACATCGCCTCGAGACTACCACTGGTATTGCGACCTCTCGGTATCGGCATTGATTAGTACAATCAGCTGGAGGGGAAGGCAGATCAAAAGATGACGGAGCCGCCCATTCGACACGAGATGCTAACAAAGGAAGCATATGGATAATGTCGCCTCAAAGAGTGGACATCGATACGTACCATATAAAGCAAGACAGGGGTTCACTAAAATGGCAGCACAACGGACTGCCCACTACTGCGTTTGACCTTGAAGTCATATCAGGAATGAAGGGAGGAACGCGACAGGGAACGGTTTCAGAAACGTGATGACGGTGGTGTCTGCGACGGAGATAATTGAGGGCGTAGACACTACAAAAGAGTCCAAAGAACCGAATAAGGTTATGATCATCATCGTGACACTCGGAAACACACACCAACGAGACGGCGAACAGTTTCAGAAACGTGATGACGGCGGCATCCGCGACGGAGAGATAATTTGATAGCGTAAAACATCTACAAAGTCCAAAGAACCTACTATTAAATCGTCATTGAAACACGGGAAATGAAGAAGATGGGTACTCACACTCCCTGATCGCCTGCGGCCAGGAGCAACAGCAGACCGTGATTACCTGTGGATCGACCAGTCAAAACGAGCCGGCCCCTTGTTTCAGACGAGTGGAAAGCTTACCATCCGAATCGTAATTAGCTGTCCAGGACCACAACAGCATGGAAAAAGGTAACGAAGGTCATCGCTGAATACAGACCTCCCACCAGGACGTCAGAATGTCCGCCGGGGCGCTTCTGTCATGTTCTTGGGATAGTGGGAGGTAACCATTGGGAACGGTCATCGGGAGGCTTCAAGCTGGCAAGTTCGTCTAGTCCGTGTTGGTAGAACCATGAGATATGGCAAGGGACCGGCCACCACAAGGCCTTCCAAAAATAACACGCAGGCTCGTGTGGTGACTCGTGATGTTTGAGTGGCAGAATGACCGGCAAACGGCTGAGCGAGCCCATGTGCCAAACGGGAATGGGGTGTGAAGGCGCGGAAGTGGCCGGCACCTACGCGCATTCATTTGCGACATACTCGGTTGCCATCCATGGGCACCGGTTGGCAACCACACATCTGAACTGGGCAGGTTTCATGGGGCAAACGGTATCAATCTTCCAAGGTATTTGTTTCATTCTTTCAGTGTATCGAAAGCGTGCGTGATTTACTGAATATGTACCAACATTAGCCCTACGGTATCTTTGGCAAGCAAGAAGCCTTGTCGGCAAATTTATACAACGAGGAGAAATCCAATACTTGCAAAACGCTATCGAGCTTGATCGTAAAGCGCTAGGATCGTGTTCATTTGGGCATCCCATGCGATGGGCTTCGTTGAATCAACTGGGTCTTCATCTCTCGCACCGTTATAGGCGACTTGGGAAGATTGTGGACATCGAAGAGGCCATATCATTCGGGCGACAAGCCCTCAACCTTTGCCCACAAGGTCACCCCAACCGTGCAACGTCCTTGGACAATCTCGCACTTTCTCTCTTCACTCGCTACAAACAGCTCAGAGGGATGGCAGATCTGAATGACGCGATTCTTCTCGGGCGAGAAGCCCTCGGCCTTCGCCCACAAGGTCACACAGGCCGCGCAACCTCCCTGAACAATCTCGCACTTTATCTCTCCAGTCGGTACAGTCAGCTCGGAAGGATGCCAGATCTGAATGAGGCGATTCTTCTCGCGAGGGAAGCCCTCAGTCTTCACCCACAAGGTCACCCAGACCGTGCAACGTACTTGAACAAGCTTGCACTTTATCTTTCCGCTCGTCACAAACAGCTCGGAGGAATGACAGATCTGAATGACGCGACTCTTCTCGGGCGAGAAGTCCGCAGCCTTTCCCGCAAGGTCACCCGGACTGTTCGACGTGCTTGAACAATCTCGTAGCTCGTTTCTCCACTCGTTACAATCAGCTCGGAGGGGCTACGGATCTGAATGACGCGACTCTTCTCGCGCGAGGAGCCCTCGACCTTTGCTCTCCAGGTCACCCAGACCGCTCAATGTCCTTGCACTATGCCGTAAACCATCACCATGTACCCGATTCATGCATACGAGTCAATTAGAAGACAAACAAACTTTACTCAGCCGCAAAACATAGGCCACACCATGATATCTCTCTTGGATCTCTCTGCCTCCCGGTCATGGGTCGATGCTGCTGAAGAATTCAACCACACTACCACGCTCCTTGCTTATGAAACGTCCCCTCGACTACTGGTTCAGCATCAAGCCACACTTCTCTCATTACCCGAACATTGATCCATCCTCAAACAGCTCACACTATCGCTTGCGATGGATCCTTTCTCAGCTTGTCTTCACAATGGTTGCCCTGACAAGGCAGTCGAGTTACTGGAATAGGATCGTGGTGTCTTCTGGAACCAGATTTTTCGCCTTCGTTCCCTACTCCATGACGTTATCGCGTCTGACCCCGGAGGGAAGACTCTCGCAGATTAATTTGCTCTGGCACCCTCATTTATCCGCAATGCCATCAACTCCGGAGCCTAGCACTGACCAACACGATTTGGTGTGTCATCTCAACGTCGACGTAGACAAGGTAGAGGTCAATATCCGTAATCTACCCCGTCTTGGACAATTCTTCCTTCCTTCCGTCTTCTTCGATCTCTAACGCGTGGCCACCTGTGGGCCCGTTATTGTCCTCAACGCAAGCAGATATGGACGTGATCCCATAATTGTATCTTATGACAGAATCCTGTTCGTATTGCGTTAGGAATCACCAAAAACCATGTCCTGGCGCCCGACATCCGATCGTTGATGCTGCATGCGAACAGCACGGACTCGGAAGATATGAAGAGACAACTCGCGTTTGTACTCTGGAAGCTCTGTGACGAGATCGTTTCCCATATAGTCGATTTCCTCCAGACAATCCTTCCCATTGGATCGTGGATGTAGTGGCGTCCTACTGCCGAGATTTCTGTGTTACCATTGCACGCCGTTGGCCCTTACCGCAAGGGTCAGCGGAATCTTTTCCAACTCTATATTTCTTCATATACCCCCATCCTTTCCGCTCTTATTCATGCCGGAAGACATGATCTCTTGCCTTCTGTGACAGATGAAAACAGTTTATCGGCGTAGGTCAGCTACTAGCTATCGGGGAGAGCGGGCTCGTTTCTATCGGGGACCCGTTGGTTGTCGTCGGCTAGCGCATCAAAGGACTGGCCACATTCCAACGCGTCGAAGTTCCAGAAGTTTCTATCTCTCGCGTCTCTCAGGAGCTAACGGAGAGCACATGGGCTCACTTTACTTGCCACGGTGTTCCCGATCGGCAACACCCCTTTGACTCGGCGTTCGCACTTCACGATGGACATTTCACTATCCGGCACATCGTGAAGTCTGACTTGCAGAGCGCGGAATTCGCCTACCTCTGCGTGCCATACGACTGTTGGGGACGAGGTCAGTCTAGACGAGGTCCTCCATCTTGCATCTGTGATGCAGTTTGCCGGATTTCGGTCGTTATTGGGACGATGTGGACCGTGGATGATACCCATACGCACAAAATCACCTCCGTATTTTATGAGAATATGCTGGTCGTCTCGATTATACCCGCGCAGCGCTTGCTCTGAACGGGTTATTGCGCACACAGATCAACGGATTCTTTACGTACACATCAGTGCCTAGTGTTGCTGTCGCAAGTTGTACTGTCGTCAATACTATTTGTTTTTTTTTTGGACAAGCGATAACATTATATAGCAACTGACAAGTCTAGTTCTACATGATACGCTAAGGCAGGTACCGCGGTACCTGGTCCGAGGAAAAATGCTCTTACGCACGCCCTGGCATTTCCAGGGGGTGTGGGGCTCCGTACGCTACCTAGTTTCCCCGGTCAAGAGCAGGGGGCTTCGGTAGATTGATACCCACTAAAACCTCTGGTTTAGTGGCCCAGTCGGGGTTTGCGTTCGGTGAGATGATCGATGACCATGTGTTGCGGACCTGGTTTGTGAAGGTGGTATTTCGTTTCGAGTGAGCGAGTCGTCGGTCGATGTCGAATCGGTGTTGGATTTTTGAAGTTGTCCATCGGGAGTGTACTGAAGGTTGAGTGTATGAGCGGTTGCCGATGACACGTTCGCAGCGTAGAGTCCAGATGAGGTATGCTGTTTCGGAGAGGAGGGTGTCCTGCGACCGTGTTGGTCTCGGATGGTTTTCAGAACCCAATTTCCCTCTGCTACAATAGCCTATATCCCTCCGGGACCCTTTTACGGGATTTGGCTCGAGATTGGGGGTGCCAGCTCGCAAACGATGTGTGCCACCATCCCTTCGCCCAAGCGGAGCTAATACCCCTGCAAACCTCCTTTACTAAGGGAGGACTTGGTGGGTTTAACGTCGTACCCCCTGACCACCAGTAGAGCTGGCTCGAAGCGACAGCTGGAGGGATAGACATGGCCGGAGCCGAAAAGGAAGCGAAACAAGAGCGTGGCTAGCACCACTTCAAACCCCCCTTACCACAGGAGGACTCTCGCCCGTAGTAGTTTTGAGTCGGCGGACCCAGCGGTCCACAAAGCGTATCCAGACGACGCTTTAAATTCCTTTGCCAAGGGAGGACTTTGCAGGCGCTGGGGGCAGACTTCCGTTGAGCGCGCCCAAGTGACTCATCGCCTCCTTTGCTAAGGGAGGACTCACAGAGCGGCGGGGCGTGCCGTCTTGACCGTTGACAGAGAGTGTACAAGCCGAAGGCTTGCCGTGCGTGGACTGTCGGCGGGACCTCCTCTACTTTGCTGCCTGAACCGCAGCCAGGTGGTGGTACGAGTTCAAGGAGCGCGCCGTCAATACTATTTGATGGTGACTAGTCTTCGCGAGCTGAGGTAAAGCGTGGAGCTTGGCCGAACCAGGTGCCTCGTGGGGAGCACGTCTTTGCGTGTCTCCGTTCTGGGATGAACCTGCAGTGCATAGTACGTCCTTACTAGGGGCACATCAGGTCTGCACGGCCGAGGACATGCTATATTCCATGAGCAGAGGGAGGCATAGGAACCATGAGATGAGTCGCACAATGCTGCGTCACTGCGTCAGAAGGGGGGAAAAGTATGAGATGTTCGATCACAATCTAGGAAAAAAGAGGGAGGCGGAAAATGGACGTGCAAGATCTGGAGAGTTGAAGCTTCATGATGGAAACATTCTATGTCGTCGTAACACCAAGGATATCGCAGCCCAGGCGTATATGGTCGTCGACAAGCCTCTCTTCCGGTGCAGGCTGCCTTGTCTTCCTTGAGGTCGCTAGCTATAGTCCGATTCAGAGTCCTCCAAGACGTTCTGGGCGCAGATCACCAGCAACGATCCAACATTCTTGGTAGCAAAATCGACCACTTGGGCCTGTCGAGTTGTCCACCAGAAGCGCCTCGGTCGACATGTCATAAAAGTGATGTAATCGAGAGCAGTGCAGTGCGGAAGAGGCCTTGCCAACGGTCGCCACGCATGCCAGTTAGCAACTGCACACCTACTTCACACAAATTGTCACTCCAGTATATTCGAGCCTGAACCGAGAAGGTTACATGATGGGGCAAACGGTATCACTCTTTACAGGTATTTGTTTCGTTCTGTCAGCACATCGAAAGCATGCATGATTTACTGAATAGTGACTCGATACCAGCCAAACAACACCTTTTGGAGGCAAGGGACCTCGTCGGCGAGTTTCAGCAACAAGGAGAAATACATTTCTTGCAAAATGCTATCAAGCTGGATCGTAAAGCGCTAGAATCATGTCCATCTGGGCATCCCATGCGATGGGTTCCGTTGATTCAACTGGGTGTTCATCTCTCGCACCGTTATGGGCAACTTGGGGAGATTGCAGACATCGAAGAAGCTATATTACTCGGGCGAGAAGCCCTCGACCTTCGCCCACAAGGTCATCCAGACCGTGCAACATCCGTGCACATTCTCGCACTTTGTCTCACCACTCGTTACGAACGGCTCAGAGAGACGACAGATCTGAACGACGCGATTCTTCTCGGGCGAGAAGCCCTCGACCTTCGCCCACAAGGTCACCCAGACCGTATAACGTCCTTGAATAATCTCGCGGCCCATCTCTTTACTCGTTACGAACAGCTCGGAGGGATGACAGACCAAAATGATGCGATTCTTCTCTTGCGAGAAGCCCTCGATCTTTGCCCACAAGGTCACCCACACCGTGCAACGTCCTTGAACAATCTCGCCGCTCATCTTTCCAATCGTTACAAGCAGTTTGGAGGGACGACAGATCTCAACGATGCGATTCTTCTCGCCCGAGAAGCCCTCGGCCTTCGCCCACAAGGTCACCCAGGCCGTTCAACTTCCCTGAACAATCTCGCAGAGCATCTTTCCACTCGTTACGAACAGCTCGGAGGGATGACAGATCTGAACGACGCAATTCTTCTCGGGAGAGAAGCCCTAGACCTTCGTCCACAAGGTCACCCAGACCGTGTAACGTCCTTGAACAATCTCGCAGGTCATCTCTCCACTCGTTACGAACAGCTCGGAGGGATGACAGATCTGAACGACGCAATTCTTCTCGCGCGAGAAGCTCTCGATCTTAGCCCACAAGGTCACCCAAGTCGTGCAGCATCCTTGAACAACCTTGCAGCTTATCTCTCCAATTGTTACAAACAGCTCGGAAGAATGACAGATCTGAATGAAGCGATTCTTCTCGGGCGAGAAGTCCTCGATCTTTGCCCACAAGGTCACCCACATCGTGCAATGTCCTTGAACAATCTCGCAAGTCATCTCTCCACTCGTTACGAACAGCTCGGAGGTATGACAGATCTGAACGACGCAATTTTTCTTGGGCGAGAAGCCCTCGAGTTTTGCCCACAAGGTCACCCAGGCCGTTCAACGTCCCTGAACAATCTCGCAGCTCATCTCTCCACTCGTTACAACCAGCTCGGAGGAATCACAGATCTGAATGAGGCGATTCTTCTTGGACGAGAAGCCCTCGACTTTCGCCCACCAGGTCATCCAGAACGTGGAATGGCCTTGAATAATCTCGCACTTCATCTCTCCACTCGTTACAAACAACTCGGAAGGACGCCAGATCTGAACGACGCGATTCTTCTTGGGCGAGAAGCCCTCGACCTTCGCCCACAAGGTCACCCAGACCGTGCAATGTCCTTGAACAGTCTCGCAAGTCATCTCTCCACTCGTTACGAACAGCTTGGAGGGATGACAGATCTGAACGACGCGATTCTTCTTGGACGAGAAGCCCTCGACCTTTGCCCACAAGGTCACCCAGGCCGTGCATCGTCCTTGAACAGTCTCGCACTTCATCTCTCCACTCGTTACAAACAGCTCGGAAGGTCGCCAGATCTGAACGACGCGATTCTTCTCGGGAGAGAGGCCCTCGACCTTCGCCCACCAGGTCACCCAGACCGTGCAACATCCTTGAACAATCTCGCACTTCATCTCTCCGTTCGGTACGAACAACTTGGAGGGACGACAGATCTGAATGAGGCGATTCTTCTCGTGCGAGAAGCTCTCGACCTTTACCTACAAGGTCACCCGCACCGTGCAACGTCCTTGAACAATCTCGCACTTCATCTCTCCGCTCGGTACGAACGGCTTGGAGGGACGATAGATCTGAATGAGGCGATTCTTCTCGCACGAGAGGCCCTCGGTCTTTGCCCACCAGGTCACCCAGACCGCGCAATGTACTTGCACCATGCCGCGCACAAACTTCGTACCAGATTCATGCATACGAGTCAATTAGAAGACAGACAAAATCTATTTGACTTTTACTCGCAGATGGAAAACATAGGCCAGACCGTGATATCCCCCTCGCATCTCTCCGCCGTTCGCGCATGGATCGATGCTGCTGAAAAATTCCAGCATACCACCACACTCCTTGCATATGAAACCTCACTTCGGCTGCTTGTTCAGCATCTAGCCACATTCCCTTCGTTACCCGAACATCTACCCCTCCTCAAACAGGTCACATCATCACTTGCGGTGGATGCTTTCTCAGCTTGTCTTCGCAATGGTTGCCCTCAGAAAGCGGTCGAGCTGTTGGAACAAGGCCGTGGCGTGTTCTGGAACCAGATTTCTCGCCTTCGTTCCCCACTCCATGACGTCATCGCATCTGGCCCCGAAGGGAAGATCCTCGCAGATGAATTTGCTCAGATAGCCTCATTTATCCGTCATGCTGTCCATTCCGAGCCAAGCGCCGACCAACACGACCGAGTGTGTTGTCTCAACATCGACATGGACAAGGTAGTGGTCAATATCCGCAATCTACCTGGCCTTGACCGATTCCTTCTTCCTTCTGTCTTCTCCGATCTCCAACGCGCGGCCACCCATGGGCCCGTTATTGTCGTCAACGCAAGCAGATATGGCTGCGATGCCCTAATTGTGTCATATGACAGAGATCCTGTTCACATTGCGTTAGAAATCACCAAAGATCGAATCCAGGACTTGGCGTCCGACATCCGATCGTTGATGTTGCGTGCGAATAACATGGACTCGGAAGATATGAAGAGGCGACTCGCTGTTGTACTCCGGGAACTCTGGGACGATGTCGTTTCCCATGTAGTCGATTTCCTCCAGACAACCCTTCCCATTGGATCGCGGATTTGGTGGTGTCCCACCGCCGAGTTTTCTGTGTTACCATTGCACGCTGCTGGCCCTTATCGCAGGGGTCAGCGGAATCTTTCCCAGCTCTATATCTCCTCGTATACCCCCACCCTTGCCGCTCTTATTCGTGCCAGAAGACAAAATCTATCGCCTTCGGTGACAGAAGGAAAACAGTTCATCGGCATTGGTCAGGCACAAGCCATCGGGGAGAGCGAGCTCGTTTCTGTCGGGGATGAGTTGGACATTGTCGGTCAGTGTATCAGAGGACTGGCCACATTCCAACGCATTGAGGGTCCAGAGGCTTCTATCACTCGTGTCTCTCGCGAACTAGCAGAGAACAAATGGGCTCACTTCGCTTGCCACGGTATTCCAGATCGGCAGCGCCCCTTTGACTCGGCGTTTGCACTTCATGATGGACATTTCACTATCCAGCACATCATGAAGTCCGATTTGGAGAACGCCGAATTCGCCTACCTCTCTGCGTGCCATACGACTGTTGGGGACGAAGACAGTCCAGACGAGGTCCTCCACCTCGCATCGGCGATGCAGTTTGCTGGATTCCGGTCGGTTATAGGGACGATGTGGGCCGTGGACGACGCGTACGCCCATAAGATCACGTCAAGGTTTTACGAGAATATGGTGGACGAGTCTGGACATCTCGATTATACCCGCGCAGCGCTTGCTCTGAACAGGTCATTACGCACGCAGGATATGCCATTAGATCAACGGATTCTCTACGTACACATCGGTGCCTAGTGTTTTCCTCGCTAGTTGTACTATCGTCAATACTATTTGATAGTGAGCAGTCTTCACCAGCTGAGACAGAGCATAGAACTTGGCGCAACTAGGTGTCTTGTGTCGGGTACGTGCTGCACATCTTTGCGTGTCTCTGTTCTGAGATGAGCCTGCAGCGCATAGTACGCCCTTACTAGGGGCACCATTAGGTCTGCACGACCGAGGACATGCTATGTGTCCCATGAGCAGAGAGAATCAGAGGAGTCATAAAATGAGTCGCACAACACCGCGTTGGATGGGCGGAACAGCATGAGATGTGCGATCAGGAAAAAAGGGAGACGGAAAATGGACACCGTTTTCCTGATTTAGTACTATCTGATAGCCTCGATGATCACATAACGTTATTTGTGTGACACTGTATGACCGGTGCGGTGACTTTGCCTTGCTGTCGACGGTCATCGCCAGTAGTAGTGGTCACGCACCTACTGAAGGAACGTACAGAAACTGCACGTCGACTTTACACAAACTGTTACTCCTGTATATTCGAGCCTGAACAGGGAAGACAACATGGGTAAATCCAAAGGTATTTATTTCGTTCTGTGAGCACATCGCAAGAGGTACTGAACATGTACCAATACTAGCTGAACGGCACCTTTCGCGGGCAAACAGCCTCGGTGTCAAATTTATTCAACGAGGAGAAATCCATTTCCTGCAAAATGCTATCAAGCTAGATCGTAAAGTGCTAGGATTATGTTCATTGGGGCATCCCATGCGATGGGCTTCGTTGAATCAACTGGCGCTTCATCTCTCGCACCGTTTTGGGCGACTTGGGGAGATTGTGGACATCGAAGAGGCGATATTGCTCGGGCGAGAAGCCCTCGACCTTTGCCCACAAGGTCACCCGGACCGTGCAGCGTCCTTGACCAATCTCGCACTTTATCTCTCCACTCATTACGAGCAGCTTGGAGGAATGTCAGATCTGAACGACGCGATTCTTCTCACACGAGAATCCCTCGACCTTTGCCCACAAGGTCACCCAAACCGTGCAACGTCCTTGGCCAATCTCGCGCTTTATCTCTCCACTCGTTCCGAACAGCTCGGAGGGATCACAGATCTGAACGATGCGATTCTTCTCGGGCGCGAAGCCCTCAACCTTCGCCCACAAGGTCATCCAGACCGTGGATCATCCTTGAACAATCTCTCACTTTGCCTCTCCACTCGTTACGAACAGCTCGGAGAGATGACAGATCTAAACGACGCGATTCTTCTCGGGCGAGAAGCCCTCGACCTTTGCCCACAAGGTCACTCAAACCGTGGATCATTCTTGAACAATCTCGCACTTTGCCTCTCCACTCGTTACGAACAGCTTGGAGGGATGACAGATCTGAACGACGCGATTTTTCTCGCGCGAGAAGCCCTCAACCTTTGCCCACAAGGTCACCCAGACCGTGGAGCAACCTTAAGCAATCTTGCACTTTACCTCTCCACTCGTTACGAACAACTCGGAGGGACAGCAGATCTGAACAACGCAATTCTTCTCGGGAGAGAAGCGCTCGACCTTTTCCCACGGAGTCACCCAGGCCGTGCAGCGTCCTTGGACAATCTCGCCGCTGATCTCTCCATTCGTTATAAACAGCTTGGAGGGACGACAGATCTGAATGACACAATTCTTCTCGCGCAAGAAGCCCTCGACCTTCGCCCACAAGGTCATCCAAACCGTGCAACGTCCTTGAGCAATCTTGCACTTCATCTCTCCACTCGTTACGGACAGCTCGGAGGCACGACAGATCTGAATGACGCGATTCTTCTCGCGCGAGAAGCCCTCGACCTTCGCCCACAAGGTCATCCAGTCCGTGCAATGTCCCTGAACAATCTCGCACTTTGTATCTCCACTCGTTACAAACAGTTCGGAGGGACGACAGATCTGAACGACGCAATCCTTCTCGGGAGAGAAGCCCTCGACCTTCGCCCACAAGGTCACCCAGACCGTGGATCATCCTTGAATAATCTCGCACTTTACCTCTCCACTCGTTACAAACGGCTCGGAGGGATGACGGATCTGAACGACGCAATTCTTCTTGCGCGAGAAGTCCTCGACCTTCGTCCACAAGGTCACCCAGACCGTGCAATGTCCTTGAACAATCTCGCAGGTCACCTCTCCGCTCGTTACAAACAGCTCAGAGGGACAACAGATCTGAATGACGCGATCCTTCTCACTCGAGAAGCCCTCGATCTTTTCCCACAAGGTCATCCAGACCGTGCATCATCCTTGAACAATCTCGCACATTACTTCTCCACTCGTTACAGACAGCTCGGAGGAATGACAGACCTGAATGACGCGATTCTTCTTGCGCGAGAAGTCATCGACCTTCGCCCACAAGGTCACCCGAGCCGTGGATCATCCTTGAATAATCTCGCGCTTTACCTCTCCACTCGTTACGAACAGCGTGGAGGGATGATAGATCTGAACGACGCGATTCTTCTAGGGCGAGAAGCTCTCGACCTTTGCCCGGAAGGTCACCCATACCGTGGATCATACTTGGACAATCTCGCAATTTGCCTCTCCACTCGTTACAAACAGCTCGGAGGGACAACAGATCTGAATGACGCGATTCTTCTCGCGCGAGAATCCCTCGATCTTCGTCCACCAGGTCACCCAGACCGCGCAGTCTCCTTGCACCATGCCGCACATCATCTACGTGCCCGATTCATGCATGCGAGTCAACTAGAAGACAAACAAAATTTATTTGATCTTTACTCAGAGCTGCAAAATATAGGCCAGACAATGATATCTTCCTCAGATCTCTCTGCCGCTCGCTCATGGGTAGATACTGCTGAAGAATTCAACCACACCACCACGCTCCTTGCTTATGAGACCTCACTTCGGCTGCTTGTTCAGCATCTAGCCACACTCCCTTCATTACCCGAACATCTACCCATCCTCAAAGGGCTCACATCATCACTCGCGGTAGATGCTTTCTCGGCTTGTCTTCGTAATGGTTGCCCTCAGAGGGCAGTCGAGTTGTTGGAACAAGGCCGTGGTGTCTTCTGGAATCAGATTTCTCGCCTTCGTTCTCCACTGCATGACGTTATCGCGTCTGGCACTGAAGGAAAAACACTCGCAGATCAATTTGCTCAGTTAACTTCATTTATCCGCCATGCCATCAATTCCGAGCCCAGCTCTGACCAACACGATCGGGTGTGTCGTCTCAACGTCGACATGGACAACGTAGTGACCCATATTCGTAACTTGCCCGGTCTCGAGCGTTTCCTTCTCCCTTCCCTATTTTCCGATCTCCAACGTGCGGCCACTTGTGGGCCTGTTATTGTCGTCAACGCGAGCAAATATGGCTGCGATGCCCTAATTATATTTCATGACAGAGATCCTGTTCATATTGCGTTAGAAATCACCCAATTTCGTGTCCGGAACCTGACGTTCAACATCCGATCGTTGATGTTGCGTGCGAACATCATGGATTCCGAAAATATGAAGAGGCAACTTGCTGTTGTGCTTAGGAAGCTCTGGGACGAGGTCGTTTCACCTATAGTCGATTTACTCCAGACAACCCTTCCCACTGGGTCGCGGATCTGGTGGTGTCCCACTGCCGAGTTTTCTGTGTTACCATTGCACGCTGCTGGCCCTTACCGCAAGGGTCAGCGGAATCTTTCCCAACTCTACATCTCCTCGTATACCCCCACGCTCGCCGCTCTTATTCGTGCCAGAAGACAAAATCCATTGTCTTCGGTGACAGAAGAAATACACATTATCGGGATAGGTCAGGCACAAGCCATCGGGGAGAGCGAGCTCGTTTCTGTCGGGGATGAGTTGGACATCGTCGGCCAGTGCATGAAAGGGCTGGCGACATTCAAACGCATCGAGGGTCCAGAGGCTTCTATCGCTCGTGTCTCTGAGGAATTAACGGAGAATAAATGGGCGCACTTTGCTTGCCATGGTATTCCCGATCGGAAACACCCCTTTGACTCGGCGTTCGCTCTTCACGATGGACATTTCACTATCCAACACATCATGAAGTCCGATCTGGAGAACGCCGAATTCGCCTACCTCTCTGCATGCCATACGACTGTCGGGGACGAAGACAGTCCAGACGAGGTCCTCCACCTCGCATCGGCGATGCAGTTTGCTGGATTCCGGTCGGTTATAGGGACCATGTGGGCCGTGGACGACGCGTACGCCCATAAGATCACGTCAAGGTTTTACGAGAATATGGTGGACGAGTCTGGGCGTCTCGATTATACCCGCGCAGCACTTGCTCTGAACAGGTCATTACGCACGCAGGATATGCCATTAGATCAACGGATTCTGTACGTACACATTGGTGCCTAGCGTTTCTGTCGCTAGTTGTATTATCGTCAATACTATTTAATAGTGAGCCGTCTTTGCCAGCTGACATAAAGCATAGAACTCGGCCGAACTAGGTGCCTTTTGTCGATCACGTCCTTGCGTATCTCTGTACTGGGATGAGCCTGCAGTGCATAGTGAGAGAAAGAGGAACCATGAGATGAGTCGCCCAGTGCTGCGTTGGATGGAAGGAAATTATGAGATGTTCGATCAGAATCCAGGTAAAAGGGGGAGGCAGAAAATGGACGTGCGAGATCCGGAGAGTTGAAGCCTCGTAGTGGACACGTTCTATGACGTCGTGACACCAAGGATGTCGTAGTCCAGACGTATGTAGCCTCTCTTCCTTCCGTAGGGTCTCAGCTACGGTCCGATTCAGAGTCCTTCAATACGTTCTGGGGATCATAAAGAGTACACAGGGGCGTTCATGTCAAGTCATTGTCCTCTAGAGGCATCTCCAGTATATCCGCGGCTAAACTGGAAATGATGCGTAGCACGCGAATCGCTGGCGTGTGATGAGATCTGTTGAAGAGGAGGGGGACAGAGTAATGTCGCTCAACTGGAGAAACTGGACCCATCGGAGATTGAATCACCCGATAACCACTCCAACGGGGCAATCGACTTTGCCTCTGCCAACCCCAAATTGAAGGAGACCAACTTCCACTCCCCGTCGCACGGCTCAAGACTTGCCCCATCTCCTCGGTCGTGCCACTACCAACATCCTCCATGACGCACCAGAAGGGCCACAGCAGCAACGACCAGTTCATGAGGACTCTTGGCATCGTAAGACCATTGCCGACGCGTGCGTGGAGAAAGACGACACAATCCAGAGGTGCTATCCCTACCCCATGATACAGACGACACTCTCTACTTCAATCAATGTTATCATGACGGCCCGTCAGGCCATGCGTGCCAGCCATCTCGAGCTCGATGCGGCAAGGCAATCGTGCCTGTATCGTCGTGGGCACGACCACGCGAGGTCCTTCTCGCCGGACGGGGTGGATGGAGCTGAACATCATACAGGCTGAGGAACGCCTGTCTGGCTAGGCAGGAGCAAGCCAGGCTCGACATTGGGAACGCAATGGATGACCTCGTCCGGAAGTCCGAGGTTGTCATTATGCTCATGAAGACTCTGCTCGAAACAGGTTTTATGTTTTCTTCTTGGTAGTCACCGTCTCACACCTACTGTAGAAAGTCTCGGGGGATCACTAATCGACTGCTTGGAGCACGCGATGTGCGCCACTCCACACGCTTTTTACTTAAAATGGGTACGTATATACTATACGTTCATCGCACTTACCGGCTCTATCCTTCAGCTGGACTCTCTTTTCTTTTCTTCTCTCCCTTGTCCCCTACTGTCTGTGACCTTGATGTAATTTGCGCGATTGTAAGGCCCGTACACAAAGTACTCTGTCAACTATGCTGTCAAATGCCACGTGATGACATCAAACGATGATCCAAGCTTCTTTCTTCTTTCTTGGTAAAGCGTTTGCCATTTCCCTTCGTCAATCCGGGGTGTGCATGATTCCAAAATATCTTCTTTCCTGATGATTTCATCGTTGTGCACCAGACCGAGTGCTTTCCTGCTCCTTCCCTGGCCCTGTTATACGCTGAGGGTCCTGACCATAATCTCCGAGAGATTGGTTGATCGGCTTTGATCTATAGATGTCACATGGGGTAGGTGACACATGGTAGAGGGAAATGAATATTCGTGTGTAGGTTATCGTCCTGTTATCACTGCATCGACTCTGTGCCTGTCATTCTTCCATTCTCAACAATACCTTCCGTTCAAACTGTCTTGAGCTTCATGTGAACGGACTTGGCACGCGTAAGCTGGTTGTAACCTAGGAAAAGTCAGAAAAAAAACGACGGGATCCACGCACCGAATTCGTTCAAACCTACTCCACGGCCACTACTTTTGACCCCGGTCCAGGCGAGTGCTGGATCGAGGAAATTGCATCTGCCATACTTTTTCCATACCCATAAACACGTTCCCATCATTGGCTAGTAGTAATAAGGATAGTCACCTATTCAAAAACATGGTCCTGGTCTGCAGCTCATCCACGATCTGCCAAAACGATCGCTCTGATCGCCATTCGCTTGGCATATTTCTGTTCGAATCAAAGTATGAGCACCCCAGGAATCGAGACAATAGAGAATACTCTCACCTTGACAGGGTCGACGTATCGCATCACGAACTCGTCATAGCAGATGCGTGCACACATACATGCACTTCGAAGACGGTGAATCTCGAATGGAGGGAAAGAGAGAGAGACTGACCTACCTCGATAGCACAACAACTCTGGCCCGAGTTGAACATGGCACCTTGATCGACGAAAACATGCGGCAGCCGAAGGCGCTCGTGCTAGTAGTGACATATGGCTCTTGGTTGTGAGGAGTGAGTCTGTACGGCCTGGTGGTGCGGTGGCGGTGCGGAAGGGCTCGACTTTGCCTCGCACGCACCATGCCAGTTAGCAACTGCACTTCTACTATTCTACACAAATTGTCACTCCAGTGTATTCAAGCCTGAACTAGGGAGGTTACATGGGGCAAACGGTATCAATCTTCAAAGGTATCTGTTTCGTTCTGTCTGCACATAGAAAGCATGCAGTATTTACTGAATGTTGATACTAGCCATATGGCGTCTTTCACAAGCAAAGAGTCTTCATGGAAAGTTTCAGCAACAAGGAGAGACCCATTTCTTGCAAAATGCTATCAAGCTAGATCGTAAAGCACTAGAATCATGTCCATTCGGGCATCCCATGCGATGGGCTTCGTTGAATCAACTGGGTTTTCATCTCTGGCACTGTTATGGCCAACTTGGGGAAATTGTGGATATTGAAGAGGCGATATTACTCGGGCGTGAAGCCCTCGGCCTTTGCCCACAAGGTCACCCACACCGCGCAATGTCCTTGAATAATCTCGCACTTTATCTCTCCACTCGTTACAGACAACTGGGAGGGACGACAGATCTGGATGACGCGATTCTTCTCGGGCGAGAGGCCCTCGACCTTTGCCCACCGAGTCACCCAGGCCGTGCATCGTCCTTGAACAATCTTGCACTTCATCTCTCCACTCGTTACAATCAGCTGGGAGGAATGATAGATCTGAATGACGCGATTCTTCTCGCGCGAGAAGCCCTCAGCCTTTGCCCACAAGGTCACCCAGGCCGTACAATGACCTTGAATAATCTTGCACTTCGTCTCTCTACTCGTCACAATCAACTGGGAGGGATGACAGATCTGAATGAGGCGATTCTTCTCACACGACAAGCCCTTGACCTTTGCCCAAAAGGTCGCCCAGACCGTGGAATCTCCTTGAACAATCTCGCAATTCATCTTTCCTCCCGTTACAGTCGGCTGGGAGGGATGACAGATCTGAATGAGGCGATTCTTCTCGGGCGAGAGGCCCTCGACCTTTGCCCACCGGGTCACCCAGGCCGTGCATCGTCCTTGGATAATCTCGCACTTTGTCTTTCCGCTCGTTACAAACAGCTGGGAGGGATGACAGATCTGAATGAGGCGATTCTTCTCGGGCGAGAGGCCCTCGACCTTTGCCAACCGGGTCACCCAGGCCGTGCATCGTCCTTGAATAATCTCGCGTCTCGTCTCTCCACTCGTTACGATCAACTGGGAGGGATGATAGATCTGAATGACGCGATTCTTCTTGCGCGAGAAGCCCTCGACCTTTGCTCAAAAGGTCACCCAGACCGTGCATCGTCCTTGAACAATATCGCAGCCCATCTCTCTACTCGCTTCAATCAGCTGGGAAAGATGACAGATCTGAATGACGCAATTCTTCTCGCACGAGAGGCCCTCGACCTTTGCCCACCGGGTCGCTTCGACCGTGCATCGACCTTGAATAGTCTCTCACTCTATCTCTCCAGTCGTTACAAACAGCTGGGAGGGATGACAGATCTGAATGAGGCGGTTCTTCTCGGCCGAGAAGCCCTCGACCTTTGCCCACAAGGTCATCCAAACCGTGCAATGTCCTTGAATAATCTCGCGTCTCATCTCTCCAATCGTTACAATCGACTGGGAAGGGTGATAGATCTAAATGACACGATTCTTCTTGCGCGAGAAGCCCTCGACCTTTGCCCACAAGGCCATCCAAACCGTGCAACTTCATTGAATAATCTTGCATCTCGTCTCTCCACTCGTTATAGTCAGTTTGGAGGGATGATAGATCTGAATGACGGAATTCTTCTCGCACGAGAAGCCCTTAGCCTTCGCCCACAAGGTCACCCAGACCATGCGATGTCATTGAACAATCTCGCATCTTATCTCTCTGCTCGTTACAAACAGCTGGGAGGGGTAACAGATCTGAATGATGCGATTCTTCTCGGGCGAGAAGCCCTCGACTGTCATGCACAAGGTCACCCAGACCGCACAATGTTCTTGCACAATGCTGCATGCCATTTACGCATCCGATTCATGCATACAAGTCAATCAGAAGACAAACAAAATTTATTTGATCTTTACTCAGAGCTACAAAATATAGGCCACACCATGATATCTCGCTCTGATCTGTCTGCTGCTCGGTCATGGGTCGATACTGCTGAAGAATTCAATCACACCACCACGCTCCTTGCTTATGAAACCTCGCTTCGGCTGCTTGTTCAACATCTAGCTACGCTCCCTTCATTACCCGAGCACCTACCCAACATCAGAGGGCTCACAACATCACTTGCAGTAGATGCTTTCTCAGCTTGTCTTCGCAATGGTTGCCCTCAGAGGGCAGTCGAGTTGTTGGAACAGGGCCGTGGTGTCTTCTGGAATCAGATTTCTCGCCTTCGTTCTCCACTCCATGACGTTATCGCGTCTGGCCCCGAAGGGAAGACGCTCGGAGAGCAATTCTCTCAGTTAACCTCATTTATCCGCCACGCCATCAATTCCGAGCCTAGCCCTGACCAACACGATCGGGTGTGTCGTCTCAATGTGGACATGGACAAGGTAGTAACCAATATTCGTAACTTGCCCGGTTTCGAGCGTTTCCTTCTTCCTTCCCTCTTCTCCGATCTCCAATGCGCGGCCACCTGTGGGCCTGTTATTGTCGTAAACGCAAGCAAATATGGCTGCGATGCCCTAATTGTGTCTTATGACAGAGATCCTGTTCATATTGCATTAGAAATCACCAAAGATCATGTCCAGGACCTGGCATCCGGTATCCGATCGTTGATGTTTCGCGCAAAGAACACGGACTCAGAAGATATGAAGAGGCGACTTGCTGTTGTGCTCCGGGAACTCTGGGACGAGGTCGTTTCCCATATAGTCGATTTCCTCCTGACAACCCTTCCCATTGGATCGCGGATTTGGTGGTGTCCCACTGCCGAGTTTTCTGTGTTACCATTGCACGCTGCTGGCCCTTATCGCAAGGGTCAGCGGAATCTTTCCCAGCTCTATATCTCCTCATATACCCCCACCCTTGCCGCTCTCATTCGTGCCAGAAGACAAAATCTATTACCTTCTGTGACGGAAGAAACACAGTTTATCGGCATAGGCCAGGCGCAAGCCATCGGGGAAAGCGAGCTCGTTTCTGTCGGTGATGAGTTGAACATCGTCGGTCAGTGTGTCGGAGGACTGGCTACATTCAAACGCATCGAGGGTCCAGAAGCTTCTATCGCTTGCGTCTCTCGGGAACTAACGGAGAACAAATGGGCTCACTTTGCTTGCCACGGTATTCCCGATCGACAGCGCCCCTTTGACTCGGCGTTCGCACTTCACGATGGACATTTCACTATCCAGCACATCATGAAGTCCGATTTGGAGAACGCCGAGTTCGCCTACCTGTCTGCGTGCCATACGACTGTTGGGGACGAAGACAGTCCAGACGAGGTCCTCCATCTCGCATCGGCGATGCAGTTTGCAGGATTCCGGTCGGTTATAGGGACGATGTGGGCTGTGGACGACACACACGCCCATAAGATCACGTCAAGGTTTTATGGGAATATGGTAGACGAGTCTGGTCGTCTCGATTATACCCGCGCAGCGCTTGCTCTGAACAGGTCATTGCGCACGCGGGATATGCCATTAGACCAACGAATTCTTTACGTACACATTGGTGCCTAGTGTTTCGGTCGCCAGTTGTATTATCATCAATACTATTTAATGGCGAGCCATCTTTGCCAGCTGACATAAAGCATAGAACAAACTGGAAATGATCACATTGGATCGCAGGGACAGACTAGGGCCGGAGCCAACGTCGCTCGACTACCCAGAGCAGCCTAAACCAGTTAGTGAATCGGGCAATCGCGATCAGTTACGGCACCAACTTTGCCTCCGCCAAGTCGAAGAGACCAACATCCCTTCACCGTCGCTAATGCACCTCCGGTCGTACACCTCAAGACCTTATCACACGCTTCGGTCGTGCCGCTCCCAAGATCTTCCACGCCGCACCAGCCGGGCCATGGCAACAACGACAAGCCCATGAAGACTTTCGACACATACATAGCTGCCTAAGGGACCATGGCCGGCGCGTTCGTGGAGAAAGGCGACTCAATCGAGAGGTGCTAATAGCTATCCCTACCCGTGCAGACGATACTTGTCATGAAGGCCCGTCAGGCTATGCGTGCCAGCGTCATGAGCTCGATTCGGCCGAGCAGTCGTACGTCCATCATCGCGGGCACGACCACACGAGGTCCTTCTCGCTGGACGGGGTTGATGGAGCTGAGCGTCATACAGGCTGATGAACGCCTGTCCGGCTGGGCAGAGCAAGCCAGGCTTGATATTGGGAACGCAAAGGATGGCCTCGTCCAGAAGACCGAAGTTGTCAGAAGTCCCTGCTCTAAAATGTACGTGGCAATCTTTTGTATCTCTTTCTTTTCGCTAGAGATAAAGTGCTCGTCTATCCCACAGCCCGAGCCACTCAGGAACCTGAACAACCTCATCAAATCATGGCGTTTTCCACTTTCTACAGGTCGTTTGACGTCGGTTCAACTAGCTTACTTTACTTCTGTTGTCGAGGAACTCGATCGCACACGGCGAAATCGAGGGATTCAGCGTGGCTGCAGAAGGCGAATACAGGTGTTATCTTCTTTTCTTCTTGGTGTCACCGTCTCACGCCTACTGTAGAAAATCTCGGGATCACTAATCGACTGCCTGGGCACGCGATGCACGCCATTCCTCGCGCCTTTTAAGATGGGTACGTTATACACTATACGTTCACTACGCACACCGGCTCTATCCTTCAGCTGGACGTTCTTTTCTTTTCTTCTCTCCCTTCTTGTCTTCCACCCTCTGTGACCTTGATGTAATTCGCGCGATCGTAAGGCCCATACAAAGTCAACTATGCTGTCAAATGCTGCGTTATGACATCAAATGATGGTTCAAGCTTCTTTCTTGGTAAAGTGTTTGCCGTTTTTTCTCGCCAGTCCGGGGTAGATATGATTCTAAAATGCCTTCTTTCGTGATGGTTTCACTGTTGTGCACCAGACCGAGTGCTTTCCTGCTCCTTCCCTGGCCCTCTGTTCTACGCTGAGGGTGACCATCAATCCCCGAGCGATTGGCTGATCGACTTTGTTCTATAGATGTCGCACGGGATAGGTGATGCACGGTAGAGGGAACTTGAGTGTTCGTGTGCGGGTTATCGTCATGTTATCACTGTATCGACTCTGAGCCTGTCATTCTTCTATTCTCAATGAACCCGGTCTAGGCGAGTGCTGGATCGAAGAAATTGTATATGCCACACGTTTTCCATACCCATAAATACGACTCCATCGCTGGCTAGCAACAAGCATTGTTACCTGTTCAAAAACATGGTCCCCGTCTGTAGCTCATCCACGATCTGCAAAAACGCTTGCTCTGGTCCCCATACGCTTGACATATTTCTTTTCGAATCGAAATATAAGCACCCCAGGAATCAACACAATGGAGAATAGTCTCACCTTGACAAGGTCGACGTATCGCATCATAAAGTCGTCATAGCGGATTCGTGCATACACTTCGAAGACGGTGGATCTCGAGTAGAGGGGAAGAGAGAAAGACCGACCTACCTCGATGGTACAACAACTCTGGCCCGAGTTGAACATGGCATCTTGAACGACGGAAATTTGGGGCAGCCGAACGTGTTCGTTACCGTCTACAAGCTCTGTCACAGTGTACTCGAGGTCCGCATCTGTTCGAACGTAAGGGATCTTTGTCCCCGGGCCGCCGACAAAGTTCAGCTGGTCAAGATATAATCGTGTGTCAGACATGCACAGTGGCTTTGAGCCACGCCCTTGGTACACTCCACAGCTGTAGGCTTCAGGGCGTTGCCTCCGACGACGCTCCCGGTAAAGAGGACAAAGGCCACCAGGTTGTGCTGAACCACGTAGGAGTGAGTTCAGGTGACGGGCAAAACTTGGGCGACGTCCAGGGAAACACCTGCCCTATGAAGTGCATTGATGTCAGATGAAGCGTTCGGCCGCCAGAGGTGTCTACGGCGATGGTTTGAGCAATCTACTTGGGCGAGAGCAGCCTAGTTGGGAGCTTCTCGTTGAGTTTGGAGTGGTTTGGGTGTGTTCTAGTGACATACGGCTCTTGGTTGTGTCCATCAAGAGAGCTAGTCTGGTGACCAGACCGTCTATGAGGTTTGAGGTGGGCGGAGTGGCAAACCGTCGATACAAGAGAGCGGCGGTGTGGTGGCGGTGTGGAAGAGCTCGACCGACGACTTTGCCTTGCTGTGGCCACGCATCCTGCAGTCCTTCTACTACTCTACACAAATTGTCACTCCAAGCCTGAGCCGGGGAAGTTACATGGAGCAAACAGTATCAGACTCCGAAGGTATTTATTTCGTTCTCTCAGCAGATCGAAGGCGCATGGTTTACTAAAAAACCAATACTAGTCAAACAGCGCCTTTCGCAGGCAGAAAGCTTCGCTGGCGAGTTTCAGCAACGAGGAGAAATACATTTCCTGCAAAATGCTATCAAGATAGATCGTAAAACGCTAGAATCATGTCCGTTTGGGCATCCCATGCGATGGGTTTCATTGAATCAACTGGTTCTTCATCTTTACTACCGTTATGGCCGACTTGGGGAGATCGTGGATATCGAAGAGGCGATATCACTCGGGCGAGAGGCCCTCGACCTTTGCCCACAAGGTCACCAACACCGTGCATGGTCCTTGAATAATCTCGCAGGTCGTCTCTCCACTCGTTACAAACAGCTGGGAGGGATGACAGACCTGAATGACGCGATTCTTCTCGGGCGAGAAGCCCTCGACCTTTGCCCACAAGGTCACCCAAACCGTGCATCATCCTTGGATAATCTTGCAATTTATCTCTCCACTCGTTACAATCATCTCGGACGGAAGACAGTTCTGATTGATGCGATTATACTCGA